>JZKD02S2196034.1:48690-70836 GCA_000966675.3 Picea glauca
AGATAAAAACTATCTCTAAAATCCATATACTTTGGACATGCCTCTAAGTCTTACAAACACCGGATTGATAATAAATGCACTCTAATTTACTTAGGTAGATCTGGAGCTCAACAGGCCTCACCAATTTCTATCACAGGTTCATGTTGGGATTCTCTCATATCGCATGGGACCTCAGCCAAGTAACCAGGGGTGGCAATAAGGAAAAATTTGTGTGGGGATTGTCCCAACAACAAGCTTTCAATGAATTAAAGAAGTGTTTGTGCTCATCCCCAATACTTTCATTACCAGACTTGCAACATCCCTTTGAGATCGAGACAAATTCTTCAGAGTATGTTGTGGGCACCGTTCTCACTTAACATGGCCACCTCGTGGAATATCATAGTGAGACACTATTATATGATCTCCATAAGTATCCTACTTATGAAAAATAATTGTACTACATTGTGCAAGTTTACCGCCAGTGGAGACATTACATTATTGGGAAGGATACATTCATCCACAGTGATCACAAGACACTACAGTTCATGTAGACCCAAGGTAAATTGTAGAATGATTGACACCAGAAGTGTTCAACATACTTACATCAGTTCCACCTCAACATCAAGTATAAAATAGGAAGTATCAACTGAGTTGCTGACTGCCTCAGTCGACCTTCAGTCACGACACTCACCACGGTGCTAGATTCTTGCGACCACGAGACCTCCAGTCGCGACACCCACCATGGTGCTAGATTCTTGTGGCCACAAGACCTCCAAATGGCCCCACCTCTACGAGATAGACACTGACTTCTCCACCACCTACCAAATGTTGGGCGCCAACTCATTGGTCGCTAATTTCCATCTTTAGGACGAGATGTTGTGTTGTTTGGGCCATATTTGCGTTCCATCAAGTGATCACATGAAGATTATTTTTGAAGCTCACTATAGTCGGGTGGTAGGACACTTTGGCATCGAAAAGAGAGTGGCAGTGCTGCAGAAACATTTCTATTGGCCGAAACTTCGACAAGATGTCGGAAAGTATATCACTTCCTGCACCGCCTGCGCTATTGCCAAACTGACCACTAAGAAACAAGGCATGTACACTCCTATGCCTATTCATAACATGCCATGGGAATCCATATCAATGCACTACATGTTGGGTCTCCCATCCACCAAGAGGGAAAATGGATGTGTTTTGTGGTTTTTGATCACTTTTCCAAGATGGTGATTCTAGCCGCCTGCAAGAAGAATGGCATAGTAGAATCCATTGCCAAGCTCTTATTTGAATGAGTATGGGTATATTTTTGGATCCCACAAACCATTATCTCAGACTGTGACAGTCGGTTTCTCAACTCATTCTGGTCGATCCTCTGGTCACTACTAGATACCAATCTCACCAAACCACTGCCTTCCACCCCGAGACAGATGGTCAAACTGAGGTCGTCAATCAGATGGCCGTACATATCCTACATATGTACAATTAAAAAAACCCCCGCACATGTGATGAGATTCTTCCCTATGTCTAGCATAGCTACAACCGATCCCTGCATAACTCAACTGGCCACAACCCCTTTCAGGTGGGGTTGGGATTCCAACCATTGGGCCCCATGGATGTTTCACTACCCGTGGTGACCACCTCGGTCGAATCATCCCCTGCTCCACCATAAGCTGAGAAAGCCACCTGGTTCATTGAGCAGATCCAACACATCCTCTAAGAGGTTTAGCATATTCTACAAAATTCTAATGCCAAGTACAAGAAACACCGTGATCAACATCGGGTGCCACATAAGTTTTAGGTGGGTGACAAATTTTGGTTGCATTTGCAAAAAGAACGCCTTACAGGGCCCCATCAGAAGGTTTTCCCACTCCATTATGGGTCGTACAACATCACCAAGTCTGTGGGTGACAATTATTTTGAGCTCAACATTCCCCCCTTCCTTGGTCTACATCCAATCTTCAACATGGCTCTCCTTCGACCATATTTCCCACCATTATTGGAGACCTCAAAGATAGCAGAGCAGTTGAAACCAACATAGCTCAACCCCAAATGCATGCAAAAAGCATTTAGTGATCATATTGTGGACACACGGATCAAGGGCACTCGACAACAAAGGATCCAACTTTATCGAGTCATCAAAGTAGGGTAACTCTTGCACCAAGGCAAGTGGCTCACCTTAGGCCAAATTCAACAAAATATTCCTCATCTGATGGGGGGATTCAATGCAATGGAGACCATTTCTTCCTAAGTAGGGAGGATTGATCCAGGTGGATATTCATGGCCACCCACCTATTCCACTGGCTTGAAAAACAGTTTTCCACCTTGGAAGTTTTTGGGGTTCCAAACTTCTGGGGCCGTTTTGAGACCCTAAATGACATTTTTTTGGGGATTTGAGGCCCAGGTGGCTGCCTAAGACACTTACATGGGACAATTGAATTTTTTTCTTCTCGGTTATACCTTTCCAACATGATATCGTGTGCCTAAAACAAAGATTGTATGCAAACATTACGACCCTAGGAAGTTGATGTACTAACTTACCCAAATGGGGCCCACATGAATTTTGGCGCATCATATCCTAGGGTTAGGTTTTTGGATGTCTAGGGTTTTTGACATTCCTGTTTATTGTAAAAATTCCTTTAGAGCCTCATTGTAACCATATTCTTTCGAATGAGCGCAACCATCACATCTCTTTTCAAAGATAAGCCGCCACCATTCCAACAAGCTTGTTTTCCGCTGCATTTTATAGTTTCAAATTATTTCCTTATTAAATAGAAAACCAGTTTTACTATGTCTCTATTATTATTTGTTAATCATCTTTTAATAATCTGTATTCATTTTGTTCTGCTCATAAAATCTGGATCAACTTTTGAATTAAGTATTCCTCCTCTCCTTGACTTGCACTTGATATTTAATGTGGAATTGCTTTGACCATATTTTCCACCTCTCCTGGACATTTCAAATGTAGTTGAGAACTTGGACCCTATAGAAATCAATATTGAATGCATTGAAAAAATGAGATTTGATCGGATCATGGACACCAATACAAAGGGAATCCACCAACAAAACATCCAACTCTATCAGGTCGTCAAAGCAGGGAAGTTTCTTCATCAGGGAAAGTGGCTCACCAGGAGTTAGACTGAACATAAGTTTCCCTATCCAATTGAGTAAATTGAAGAAATGGATACCATTGCTTCCTAATAGAGGAGGAGTGATCTAGGTGGACATCAGTGGCCACCCACCTATTCCACTAACTCAAATTACAGTTACCATCTTGGCAACTTTCTTTAGTTTTCCGGGTCCCAAAATTCCGAGGTTGTTTTGAGGCCCTAAACACCGTTTTTTTTACTTGGAAGTACACAATAAAATATTGGGCCATTTGTAATGTGTAATCCTCGGCTATACCTTTCTGATGGGGTACCGAGCACCCCAAACATAGATTGTATGCAAAAGTTGTGTCCTCGGGAAGTTGACGTATCAACTACCCCATCGATGCCCACAAACTTTTTGGTGTTTCATCTTCTAGGGTTAATGTTTTGGATGTTTATGATTTTATCATTTATGATTTATGCTTAAAATGCCTTTGGAGCCTCATTGTAATAAAATTATTGTGAATGAGCGTAGTCGAGACATCTCTCTTCAAAGCTAAGCTACCACCATTCTAGCTAGCTTGTGTGCTTTTCATTTTACAGTATTTTGTATTCCAGATAGTCATTAATAGAATTTGAGTTTTATTGTATTATCTCGTTCCTTGCAATATCTATATGTATCTCCTTGTTATATATCTGTTGTATTTATACCTTCATGGAATTCTCAAAATAATCTAGATCAATAGGCTTGATTTTGTGATGGCCACACCACTTAAAAGGTTGTTTTCCATTATATAACTAGGATTACTAGTCACCAATATGAAATTGAACAAACACTTGATGGTGATCTTGGACGGATTTATAACAACCTGAAAATACCAAATCTATCCAACTTATGAACAAAGGAGAATTCCCTATGATGGTCATTCTGTTGGTGATGGGAGACAATAGGAGAATGAGTGATGAGTAGCTCATTGAGGGTACAAAGTTCGGTAACCAAAATAGACCTAAAATGGTGAATGTCTAGTGGACACATGGACAATATGATTGTAACTATTCTAGGACATGTAAATAACAACCCCATTGTTTATTATTAGTGTGTCAAATACAAAGGGTATGCACCATATTGTGATTGACCACTTTTCTCTAGCCATTTTTCTATGGATAAAAAGCAGTGGGAAAACAAAATAATAAACCTAATAACTACCAAAGTGTCTTACACAATGATGAGCAAGAATTTGTATCAAACACAATGTTGAGGGTGAGGTCCAAATGACACCAAATGTGGGAGAGAAACAACTCAATCATCTGTTATGTTGATTATTTTTATTTGACGAATTATGATATTGTTGTTTTTATTTTCCATGCTCATAATCTAATTTTAGGGATGATTTTGTTTTTGAATGTCCATGATCAATATTTTTTAATTTGTTGATGGTATTATATTGGAATGAGACTTATTGATTGAATAATTACCCATGTCATTTCTCTCTTGGTGCATAGCATAAAGATCACCATGTTGGAGAAATGGTGATCTTTATTCTATGGAACACCATGACCACAAACATGCAATCATGTTTCTATAAGGTCATTGGTAGGCCACAAATAATATACATAAACAATAACTCCCAAGACTGAGAGGATATTGGTAGTGGTTGTTACAATCCATGCTTGTGATTGGATAGTTTATCTTGGCTACAAAGAGGGAAGTTCCATATAAAATCCTTAATTTGGGATTACATAGAGGGGAAAACAATATGTCTTTGAAAATGGTGTAATGTATTAAGCATGCCAAAATGGCCTTCATATGATGAGGCATGAGCCTCTCGAAGGAAAACTAAATGGTTTATTTATCTTATAAAACTAACCATCCCAAATGGAATAATTGAAGAAAGGCATGTGATTAACCTTAGTGGGATGATGCACATCCTACCAAATTGGACCAAAAAAAGAGTCAGTAGTATACATGAGTTTCTAATCTTCATAGGAAATGCATAAGACATCAAAAGGTTAAGGACTCAATCTAGAGGGTGACTCAACATGTTTGAGACCTAATTTAAACTCCCTTTATTATGTTTAGTGACCAAATGAAACTACTATAGGTAAGAGGTCCATTTAAGATGTGGCTAATCCTAGAATTTACACCAATAATTAAGAAAACATTAATGGATATTAATTAGTGTGAAAAATTGTTTTCTTTCCCATAATATAACAGCTCCACTACCTCAAGGTCTACACAAGAGCATGAAATTATTTTTCATTTGTGTTGCAATTCATCGTAGAATATATTAAAGTATTAGAGTGGTATGCCACCAAGTGTCCTCCCTATTTTAGTATATCCCAAATGGCACACTGTGAGGCATCACTATCTATCTCAAATTGTTGTTGTAGATCAGGAAGGTACAAAACTATCTCCAAACACACCGTTGTTTTTAATTACTTAAAATCTTCATCTACTTCCTTTGTCTAGGAAAACATAGGTTGGTTGGATATTTGATGGAGGAGGTTGGAAACATGAGAGAAATGAGGAATAAAACATCGATAAAAATTCATGCCACCAAGGAAACTCTTCAAGGAATCCAAAAAGGAGGTGATTTTCCAATGAGTGATTGCTTAGAATTTGGTGGGATCGACATGTATCCTAGTATGTCCAGTAATAAATCCTATATATCGGATGGAGGTATATCCAAAATAAGACCTCTTTTTCTTAGCCTGCAAATTATTTGTGGGTTTGACATAGGGTCTTCACTTAGTGAACCTATGACATAGTGCCTTCGTTCATGGGATAGTAAATAATACCTGTAATTTCACTAGATATTGATAAATACCTCCCCAAATCCTTTTTTTGAACCCCCCTCCCAATACATCTTTCTAATAAAAGAAATCCCAATTTTTACTAGATACCCATTTTTAGACCCCGCAATACCCATAAACCCCCTAAGACCCCACATCCTCCCCCAATACCTACAATATATTGACTTTATTTTTCATAATTAAAAAACCCCCTTTATGAATGAACATGCCAAGCTATTGGTCAGCAAGGTGAAACCCCCATAGGGTTTGAAGTAGCTACAACACTAATGATACATGTTGTAGATTCTCCTCCCATATTTTTCTAAAAATGAGAATGACATTGTGATATACCACAATGAAACGTCTAATATGTAGATGGACAAAAATCATTAATGAGACACATTAAGTTAGAAAGGGAATTAGTAAGGCCAAATGGAATTACCAACCATTCATACAACCCAAACTTAGATTTGAGGGAAATTTTCCAAGTGTCTTTGGGATTCAAGAGAACTTGATGATAACCCACTATTAAGTCCATTTTGGTAAAGTATTTGGCACCTTTAAGGTGGTCTAACAAATCATTAATCCATGGTAGTGGATATAAATTTTTTATAGTGATCTTATTGAGAGCATGGTAATCTATGAAAAGACACTAGTCGTGTAATTCTCTCTTAGGAATTATGGAGGTAGGGGAGCCACAATGTGAACAAATAGGTGGGATATGAATGGACTCAAGAAGGGATTGAATCTAGGATTCAACTTCAACATATTCAAGGGGAGATGACTAATATGTGTGGGTGTTTGAGAGGGAGGCCCCAAGTGTTAATTCATATAATATTGTATATAACATATAGGGGAATCCCCACTTGCAAATGAAATACATTAGAAAACTCATCAATTGAGGGTGAAATTTTGGGTGGAGGGGGTTGGGACACATTGTTAGTTTAATAGGAATACCTCACAAAGGGAGATACATTTTCTTAGGTTATCCTAGTAAACTACAACACTATTGGATAAGAGTGGGAGAGGAGGTACTACATAAGTGGCGATCACATAGTTTTTTCCATCTTTAAGAAGTTTATAGGTTTCGCAACAAGCATCGTATATGGTTTTATGGTGATGTTGAGAGGGTATCCCAAAAGTAAATAAAAAATAATCAAGGCATGTCACATCACACTCAAATGTGTCACAAAAAAAAATCCAATAGAAAAAGTGAATGCACATATTTTTTCTAAAAACAATTGGGGAACTATATTTTTAACCCAACCAAGGTGATAAGGACATGGATGGGTTGTACACAGGAGCTGGAGAAAGGTAAACAAAGCACGAGATATGAGATTATTCCTAGTACAATTTTAAAGAATCAAAGTGGTGATTTGATCTCTAATGTGAGAATTATGGGTAAATAAAAATTTATGAGTAGCTAGGGAGTAATCATAAGACATCAAGATCACTCTGGGGTCAAGAGAGTTAGGGTTTGAAAGAGAGATAATGATAAAGTAAAGACGGGGATCAAGTAATGAGGGTGGTTTAGATGCGGGTGTAGATTGTTGGTTTGCAAAAAAGGCAACTGAAGATACATATAATAGAAAAAAAAAAATCAGACCTCACTAATGTACTCTACAAAATTAATAATAATGATAACTTAATGGATTAAGGGAACATGTCACACTTCCATTTCAATACCTATTTCTGGATCTTTGCATAGGTAATATTAGAAAATTGTGTATAAGAGTACAAGATTATTCTTCTATGGAAACCAAAGATACAAATGATAGTAAACCAAAAATCAAACCTCATTAATGTAGTCTACAAAATTAGTAACAATGATAATTTAAGGGATTAAGGGAACATGTCACAATTTGTAAGAAATTGGTTGAGGGTAATGGATAGGAAAACTATGAGTATTTGGTTGCTTCGTTGTGTGGGATTTGTCTTGTTTTATAAATAGGATCCCTACCTTGACTTCAAAACAATTCCTTTGGTCAAAATGAAGAAAACACATGAATATTTTTCTAACCCTAGGAAACACAAGTGTAAACAACTTCCATATTAATGGTGTCTAGTTTTTCTCATATTTTCCCTGCACATACAATTCAACTTGTCATGAAATAGTTCAGTACCTTGTAGATTTAGGTACAAATCCTATTGGAGAGTCGTGTTACTTCAAAATGTTTTCCATAGCAACAACATAAAACCTAAACAATCTTTGTAAAAGAGAATTGAGACATTCTATGATGAGACTCCTAAATCAATTAAAGAAAATTATGAATACTCTTTAGGAAGAGTATTCAACAATATATATCACATAAGTTACATTAATTCAAATAATTTGTTCTAGTAGTAGTACGAAACCTAAATAACCTCTATCAAAATTAATTGAGATTTGATGTGATGAGACCCTTGAATCAATTCCCACAAAAGTCTTTGTTACTTGTACCTATGAACAACTTAGATGAACCATGAGGGTCACTACACATTGAATAACATGTGATAATAACATAAATCTAACTAAGTGTTGCATCCCTGAAGATAAATTGTTAAACAATTAATTGGAATTCTCACTATATAGGAATTTTGGAATTCTTCTTCCATTTCACAAGTAAAAAAAACTAAAAAGAATGGCTATATGTGCTATTTAAAGGTTAGTTAATCTAAAACAATAGATTAAAATGGAAAACTAGTGCAACAAATGTCTAATTTCCACCACAATTTACCTTAACATAAACAATTTGTAATATTACCTTCTATCTATACAAATAGATACAAATAGGAAAAATGAGATTTAACATTTTTTTAGTTTTTGAATTCACAAATTATTAACGATCAGTGTATGGATTTTAAAACAAGACACAATATTAAAGACAATATATAAGAACACTTTTTTGAACAATAATGTAATTTTCACGATAGAAATATATACATACATAAGTATATATATGTACATACACCCCAACAAATGAAATGCAAATGAACCATATATGAAAAATATCCATCTACAACTTGCTAAATTTCCCCATCATGGACTAATTCAAATAGAATGGATGATAACAATTATACAACCATAATGCAATATGCATTTCATGTTGTGCACATATGCATTTCATGTTGTGTCAAGATTCATTGAGATGGTAGACATGGGCACAAGGGCTTATTAGATGAAGCACAAACCTACATAAAACTATTAAAATGTCACATATTTCTAAGTCACAAATGTATCAAAGATTTGGAAGGAAACTCTATGAGGGATGAGGTGAAATTCTCTTTAATATTTCGAAATCATGCATAAATAAATGTCACATATTTTTAAGTCACAAGTGTATCAAAGATTTGGAAGGAAACTCTATGAGGGATGAGGTGAAATTCTTTTTAATATTTCGAAATCTATGCATAAATGCACCAAATTCTACTATATTCAAATATGATATATCTAAAGAAATATTAAGTATTTTCTTCTTTTTGAGCATCCACTATTTTGACATGAACGAAAAGTGTACTTTGATGTACTTGGTGTTATGAATATGTACTTGGTGTTATGAATATTTTCAAAGCATGGACATAAACCCTCGATATATGTTGGTAGCCTACTCATTCTTTTATTATATATTGGAGAGGCATCTTCGAAAATGTCCAAGTAGATTATATTGATTGCAACTTTGACTTACACCACCCATTTAAAATTTAATTTGATGAGGATATTGTGATCTCAAAGCAACTCTAAAACCCCACAATATACTCTATTCCCTAGACATTTTGAGAGACTCAAGATATTGGGTCCTCTTCATAATAATTTCACTTCACTAGCCAAGCATGAACTCCAATGCCAATGCAAGACATAGAAACTAAGTTTACGTAAAATATATATTTAAAAACAAAATATTAAATATTTTCTTGTATTATTATTTTTTTTCTTTCAATATTTCTCAATATGAGTTTAAATACCTAAATATAATATCATTTTTCTTTCTAGAAAGTATTTGGAAATTTCCACTACCAAAGATAAGATATTCCAATAAAATATAATCCTAATAAGATTCAATGGGTCTATTTGAAGATAATCGTATTCAAAAGAAATTTCAATATCTACTTTTCCCCTATTTTCTACCAAAGATAATATATTCCAATAAAATGTAATCCTAGTAGGATTTAATGGATCTATTTGAAGATAATCGTATTCAAAAGAAATTTCCATATGTATTTTTCCCGTTTTTTTCTTGCATTATTATTTTTTCTTTCAATATCTCCCAACATGTGTTTAAATACTCAAATACAATATTATTTTTCTTTCATATTTTCTAAATATTTAAAAAGTAATGGGAGATTTCCATTACCAAAGATAAGACATTCCAATAAAATGTGATTTCCACTACCAAAGATAAGACATTCCAATAAAATGTAATCCTAATAGGATTCAATGGGCCTATTTGAAGATAATGATATTCAAAAGAAATTTCAATATTTACTTTTCCCTAAGTTGAAAATCTTGACTAGTAGTCACATGGACAATGTAGTAGTGATGATATTTATGGTATTAATTTAACTTTATCATCGATCATATTATGGGTGGGTTTTACTTTGAGAGTGGAAAAAATTCAATACATTTCCATCAATTGAAAATTATTGATTTTGGATGAGCAAAGACACGGAGGAATTGATGTATGAGATCAAAACATTTGGGTAAGCATGCATATATTCATTGTATATGATGAAATTGGAAATCGTCCCTTGAGCATTGTTGACATTGGATGACCTAACACTATAAGGCATTTAAGACTAGGATTTCAAAAGTTGGGTAACCGTGATCACACAAAATATATTTATATGGAAGAATATGAACATTATCATTGTACAAAGTTAGTGTATATGATAACATTGCTAGTTTTTTTTGCAAAATATGACAATTAGAATTTAGTTAAATCACCGTGAAATTTCATTTTGTAAACTTTCAAATTGGTGATAAGTTTTCTATACATATTTTCATATATCATAACATTTTTTTAAATACAATTTACATTAATATTGAAGATCAGATAATGAAAATGTATCATGTGGTTCGACCTTAAATAAAATAAAGGAGACTTGTTTCATCTAGATAAGACCTGACATTTGTGATTTTGAAGCGACCATTTCCCACTTAACATTTTTTGGTATAATTTGTGTTGATATTGAAGATTGGATAATGAAAATGTATCATGTGGTTCAACCTTAAATAAAATAATTGAGACTTGTTTCATATCGACAAGACAGAACAATTGTGATTTTAAAGAAACCATTTACCACTTAACTAAGAAAATACACAATCCAAATGTTAATAGCTCTATCCCATAACTACATTTCTCTTGATGTACAATTTAACTTTTGGTTGGCATACATAGTTTTCCCATGCTCATGAAATGAAAAGTGGAGGTAAAACATGGAGGGAAAAACTATGTAAACAAGGAAAAGTAGGGTATGGATCCAAACACTACCTTAGACCCCCATTTATCGCATGCATCCAAACACCAAAAATTTCAAGCTAGCATTAACCATAGTCCATGAGGGTTTTAACAACCAATGTTGATGGCTACAAACCAGGGTTAATCGATATATCTGATTTGTGGTAAATGGTTGCTACCTATTTTTGGTAGGGTTGTTGAATATGAATTCAAGGATCAATTGCAAAACATTATAGGTCTAATTTGTGGTAAATTCTTATTAGTTATGTGTGGTAGGGTTGTTGAATACAAATTTGAGGATTTATTGCAAAACATTACAACACTTAGTTTAGTTATATGATAATCTACTCTTGAACTTTAATACATGTATATATATATACATTTTAATAAAGATCATCAATGGTGTCATTAACTAGGACCAAAAGTCATATAAGAAATGTAACATCTCACTCTTGCGAGCACATGTTATTGACTTATTCTTTGAGGACACTTACATGAAAGTGATTCGGTTATAGTATATGGTTATGTGTTTCACTTATGGTTTCTTATGATGTTGTTGATGGATTATGATTTATGTTGTTTGATATCTATGTATTGACATATGCTATTAACGAGTTTCCCCTGAGTGTGCAGGACACTTGACAGATTGAGGATGTTGATGGAATCAATAGACCTCTTTGGACTCTAGATTGAGTGAGGGAGTGGATTGTATTGGTTTGAGTATTTCATTTATTCATATATGACATATGATCGATTATATTATGATGTTGTTTATGGATCATCGACAATGTTTTGTTGATGGATGCAGGATGATGATTGCTTTCTAACCTGACTCACATAAGGAGTAAATGGGCCATTCACATAGATAAGATATTGAGGGAGAGGTGTGGCAACGTCCCTGTCACAACCTAATAGAAATTCTTTCGTGGCTCAAATTGTAAGTTAATGATTACCTAGTTCGAGAGGTCCACAATGTCGTGAGGGCAGACTGAGGCAGTCACTCACAAATATTTCTAAGGGGCGCGCAATAAGGCAAGGTCCTTATTCCTTAGAATCTCTTAGTCTCTCACAAGGTCGCCTAAATGGAGTGCTGACTCCAGGGGTTGGAAAACTACTAAAGTCAGTCAAAGGCGAGTGGTACCCTTGGAGCACAAAGTGCATGTTGAAGGGCATGTCGTGTAAATAAAATTTGAGTCAATGAATCTAGGTGGCCTGGAAAATCCTAAGCGAATAATAAACCTTGTAAAATCTTGATCACTGCTGAATCAATTAATTAATTAATGATTGAATTTATTAATCATAATCCCTATAAGAGTCTAAGCCTTTGCAATTAAAAATTTAATTAAGCCTAAGTATAAGTTAGTAAGAAGACTAAAAAATAAATTTATAAATTAAATAATGAGGGGATGAAGTAAATCAATTTAAGAATTAAAGGAAAATAAAATAAATCTAAAGATTGATTTAATACACATATGTGCAAGTAATTACCATTGGAATTTAAGGTAATGGAATAAAGATAAAGGAATGGGTAAGAAATGAATCCAGAGTCTAGTTAACACTAGTCTAGCTAGGAGAAGATTCCTATTTTAACTCAACATAGATTTAGTAAGGCGTCAAACATTAATTTGAAATAAGGGGAATAAAGAGACAACTAGGAGTGGTTTTAGGAGCGCTTTTAGGATGAGCAAGGGAAATTGACTTTTATTAAAATAAAATGTGGATTTAATTGTGAAAATTGGGGAAAGGGTGACAAGTGTAAGGGGGAGATGATTCTAAATTATTTTAATTAAAAGGTGAATTAATTGTGCAAGTGGGGATGAGTTATGGGGAAATTCTATAAAACAAATGACCGAGATGAGAAATGGATCACACTGGTTATGGGTAAGGTTATGTTGTAGAAATTTTGACTGGTTTTACTTATGAGAGTTGGGATACCCAACTTGAGGGAGAGTGGTGGCTCTACCTTGCGAGGTGAGTTGGGAGCTAGAGGATTTTTGGTTGTGTGTGTGTGTCGCCCCTTTGCGGTTAGGGGGGGGTAAAGGGGAAGAAGAGTACCCTTAGTGTTGGATGGGAGGTATCAGTGCAGTCTCAAGGATTAGCAAGCAGATAAAGGAAGGGACCACCAATCGACAAGGATCGTCATCAAGCCTATCTTCGTCAGTTACAATATTTAAATTTCAAGTTGTAATTGTTAAAATGATTGTATATTAAGGTTGAATCTTTCCATGAAGTTGTGATTGTAAATGGAATAATAAAATTTTGAATTAGTCTATTGATTGACAACCTTCTGTAAGATCTAGAAACGATTAAACACTGCTAGTAGAGATGTATAATTATACCGAATGTGAAATCTGAAACAAGCAATGAGAAAACACCTATATACCATCAACACCTCTCGATTCGCCAGAGATTAGCATTGGACGAACTGGATGGCTATATGGCTATAATAGGTCTTCTTTGTTGCCGCATGTGTGTAGTATTGGAGTTTTGTCCAATGTATCCATTCCATATTAGGCTTCTCGTAAGATTGAAGCTACGTGTCCAAACCTACAGTGTAGACTATAATCCCAACGATAACAGATCGAATTCACAATCGAGTGTCCGTTAAAGATATTATAGTCCACCTGCATATTATTTATGGTGTGGCTAGATTCATTCAGAATTGGTGAATTACTGGAAAACCTTCACTAATCACACTAAACAGTCATCATGAAAACCCCCCATAGATAAGTTACTCCATCTAACAATGCGTTGGACCCTATTGATCAGTGCTTTATTTATCTGTATAACTCATATCAGTGATGTTGTTTATGGCAAGAGTTCGGTATAACCATATATTAGTTTCGAACAAAATATTATACATATCAAAGGACCACTCTAGCAGCGATAATCATATATAATAATTTCTCTCCCTTAGCCCCGAATCAACCCCCTTCATGGTTGTTGGGAAAGATAGATAAGATTGGTTGTTATTTGAAGTCAAATCCAATGGGGAATAAAAGTCTCCCCTATCCATTGCATTAGAGCCATAATCTCAGTCCATTCTCTGCATCACCTGCAATGACGCTCTCGAAACCAAACAAGAAAACAAAGTTCCTTGCCTTTTAGCTTGACCGAAATGGTATTCTCCGGACGCCATCATTCTCTACATTTTTGTATATAAGAAACTGCCCCAAGTGTTGAGGAATCCCTTATGTTTTCTTCAATCCTCGAATGACGGTCTTGCCAAGAATTACCTCTGTGTTTTACTTCAAAACTGGATTGTGATTTCTTCAATCCTCGAATGATGGTCTTACCAGGGATTACCTCTGCGTTTTATCTTAAACTGGATTGTGATTTACTTAACCCTCAAATGGCATTTTTCCAGGGATTACCTCTGTGTATCCTTCTCCTAAATCTGAGTTTTTATCTCTTTCTAGAATACCCAGTGTTTCACGATTTCCTCTGCGTTGTTGCATGGAAGACCCACAACGTTTTTTTTCTAGTGAACCTTCTTTAACTAATGTCCTCTCAGCATTGATTCTATAGTGAGTAAATGTGCCATCACTATGGCGATTTCCCTGGATCGATTCTCTTGTCCAACCTTGCGTGTTTTTCCCTGCTAGCGATTTCTGACACCTGCACCTTCTTAGTTGACTGTCTGCGAGTAATGGCACTTGCAAGTCCTGATATAGTGAAAATGATTACCATGGATACTAAATTTTCTTTTCAGTATTTATCAATTTAAACCCTGTTCGTGATTTATGCGTTAGTTGGAAGTCCAGCGTAAATATTTCCCCCTTCCGAAGCATATCTGAGTACAATGTCGACCACGTCTCCCTCTCAGAACGAATGATTCTTATACTTAACCTTGATGATATATAGGTGATACATACAACACCATGTATATAGGCGGTGTGAACAAACGTTTGTCAAGGTTTAAATATAATTAAATATTCAGTGATTAATGGCATTTTTTTAGGATAGAAATTACCTCCCATTTTAGGTGATAAATAATTGATCATAAAAATCGGTCGTGATGGTATAAACCCTTATAATTTGAATGTCAACTTAGAATTCTTGGATGGTGAGACTCCTTACTCTTAGTAAGAATGTAGAATTTAATTTATTACTTCCTTAGGTTGTAAAAGATGCAGTTCCACTTATAAATGTATTGTTTATATAAATATTAAGAAGGAAATTATGTGAGGCATTGTGGTATAATTCATGTCATACGGTGTAGTAGTACAATTGATGACTTTAGGATTGTCTAATAAATTGTGTTATAAGGTTTTTTTTGTTGTTAAACTAAGGTCAGATCCTCTTATAATAGAAATCCACAGATGTATGTAAATGGATAGGTAAAACTAGCATGAGAGTTACCTTTTTATGGTCCCCTTGGTATTGAGCTATTTTAATTCCTTTAATGGATGTTTAAGCAGCCAAGCCTTCTAAATATTAATATTTAAGTGTGATCTCCTTGTGGAAACTTGTTTTTGGCTAGGAATTTAGTATTGATTTCTTACGATACCCCTTATTTAAGGTAAGTCATTTAAAATCATGTATTTATAGATGCGCCACATGAGGTTTTGTACTTGTTACAACAACACAAAGTAATTAAGCAAATAGATTCCTTACACCATGAAGTATTGTGGACGTGTGATTGTTTTAATAACTAGATTTCCTTGCGCCTTGGAATAATGTTGATGGATAATGATTTAGTAATTAGTTTATTTGCACCATGGAATATTGTTGATGTATAAATTATTAAGTACACAGATTTACTTGCGCCACAAAATAATGTTCATGTGTAATGATTTAGTAATTAGATTTATTTGCACCATGGAATATTGTTGATGTATAAATGATTAAGTACACACATTTCCTTACGCCACAGAATAACGTTGATGTGTAATGATTTAGTAATTGGATTTATTGCGCCATGGAATAATGTTGATGTATAAATGATTTAGTAATTAGATAATCTTGTGTCTTGAAATTAAACGTTGATGCAGTATGATCAGTTATGAATTTGATTAAGCTTGTGCCTTGAAATTAATGTTGGTATATGATGGGTTATGTAATTGATTACTCTTGTGTCATGTTTATTTGATGATTAGGATTGACTAATTGATCTAGTTGATTGTCGACTTGATTGGTTTTAGCACGATTTAGACACATCCTCGTTCCTCAGAACAGTCACCAGCCCTGATACCTTAAATGGTCAAAATCAATTGGATGAATCATAGTCTTGAGCATTTCTTATTTGTCCTAGAGTTCCTAACCATGAAGGATAGGTTGGGCAGGTAGTTCTTTTAATGCTCAGTGACATGGTTAATCATTCAATTGTATATTGCTTCAGTTGATTGTGATGTGTTGATTGTGTCATTGTTTATTATGATGATGCATTGACTAAGTGTGACTATTAGTTATGATGATGCATTGATTAAGTGCGACTATTAGTTATGATGATGCGTTGATTGAGTCATTGTTTATGTGTTGATTTGTGCCTCTTTTAGTTATGTTAATGAAATTTTATGTGTCATTTTAGTTACAATGGTGTCTCATTTGCGATGTTGTTTATTATGTTGTAACGAGTTTAATATCCTAATGAAAAAAAAAGGAAAAAAAATCTTTACCTGTTGTACATCGTTATTTATTGTCGTAATGAAGGGGCCATTACAAGAAATATTTTTAAATATTTGAATCTTCAAGCAATATATCATATGGTGCTTGGTATGCTAATGGACATGTAAGAAATCCATTCTTTCATAATATTATAGAAAAAAGAGACTGAGCATTAAATCTTCAGAAATGTTGTCTCTGATGGCTACAATTTAGTTTGAGGATTTTTTTAATTTTGCAGGTGGGTGGATGGACTCAAGAATATGAAAATCTTGTTTATGTGATAGTGATAGGTGCAATGCATTTGGTTCTCTATGCTCGGCTTGAGAGAGCATTGATTTTGTTTTGAAGGTTCTTATTAATAAATCATTTTCCTCTAAGGTAAATGTTCCAAAATAAATTTAAATTTAAATAATTAATGCCTATATCTCTTAATTTTACATTTAGGTATCTCTTACATAATTAAATAGTTAATGCTAGACACCTACAACAAAGATGTATTTTTAGATTTTGATAAAGAAGATAGAGAATAGTAGTATTTCCACTTCATAATTTAATACTTGGGAGGTTCAATAGAAAGCCATTATAAACATGAATTTTCAATTGTTATATATCAAATATCTTAAAGAACTGTTACTTTCCATTATAGGGATAACATTTCTATGTTAAAATGCTCATACCTATGAAAAAAGGCTCCAAGGAACTAATCAAGTGCTTGAAATTGCAATATTTTGAAAGTTGTCATGCTTCACATCTCTATATATCTTAATGGAAAACAAATAAAAACTTATTCAATGTCTAGAAATTACGACCGAACCTACCTCTAGAGTGGATAAATAGTTAAATAATTCATTGTACTTCTCAATGAATAACTTGAGCTTCAAAACCTTTAGGCATTTCAGTGGAAAATCAAGCTCTCCATATCCCATCTTCCTTATAATCCTATTGGTGACAAGAGAAGTTTGTTGTGCCCAACCTTGATGAAATAAAATAGTAATTGGAGAATGCATGTCATCTCTTGGTTGGCATTCTAGGTGTAGAGAGAAAGCTTAAATAATATCGGTGTATCCATTGAGTGATATGCATGGATGTTAGAACACATTATTAAGTGATCTGCATGGATGTAATGTGGAAGTTTTATATACATAGAGATGTATCCATTGATTTAATAACATAGATTATTTCGCAAGCCATCCTTTTCATTAATTTAAGCAATACAATGATATGTGTAAGATTGAAAGTCAACATTGCATAAATTGATGATGATGATGATGATGATGATGATGATGACGATGATGATGATGAAGATCCAATAAGACCGAATTGGTCTATCAGACCTTAAGAGGGTAAGTGATTACTTGCGATTCTTTAGAATTTTTTTTCTGTGCACAAAAAGCATTAAGAGAAGCTTTCCAATATCACCATACTTTTGTTGAGTTAATAGGTTAGGAAGGTTGGTGGTTTGAAAAATATTTTGAAAATGAGATCTAATATGGGTATAGGATGGACAATATAAGAGAAAGTGTTTTTCATCTTCGACCTTCTTAATAGTGTGTGCATGTGTACAAGTGAAACAAACATATTCGACTCTACTTCGCCACCCGACGACTAACAAGATGCAACCACGATGATCATAACAAGAATACATAAGGCGCACAACAAGTAACTGCAAGCATTAAATGGTCATAGACATAAGGCGCACAACAATTAACTACAAGTATTAAACGACATACTGTGTTATGTACAGTACGAACACAGATGGAAGAATCCATAGTAGTAGATTTTACTATTTTTTCATAGGAAAGCAGGGCGTTTAATCTTAGTTCTCTGCTCCGGAGAGAGAGAATGTCAGATAGGCTCCTGGCCGACTGCTCAGGTAGAAACTAGTAATCTCTGTCAGGAGGTCACAGTGGTGGGCACTCTGCCTTTAAAGAGCCCGTGACTACTGATGCGACCTTAGAGGTGTGTCGCAAGAGTGGAAACCTTGCCTTTAAGGGGCCCGAGACACTTGATACAACACTGGATTCTTTACACAGAAAATAATCACACACACAGACTTATATACAGAGCGACTAGCTTTATCAGATCGAAGAGTCGGATATCACACAACTGTGAGTTGGGACAATTCCAATTATAGTACTAACCCTGAAATTAACCCGACCCTAAACGTCAGCATAGAAATAAACAACAACTTTATTAACCCTAAATTTAACAGCCCAACCCTAAGACAATCAAATAAAATCACCCTGCAGAAGGAACCCATCGGATAAGGGTGCCTGCCAGAATTAAGGGCAACACAGAAAAACCCAATACGCAATAAAAACAAAGCCAATTGAGCATACTTAACAATGAATACAAGTCACTAAGGAAAACCAAATCTTAGTTATCTTTAAACATACATTACTTTATAATCAATGCACGTAATTGATTTTACTAACTGAATCATTCACATGTCAGCATTTTTTCCGAAAGCACGAGAGTAATCAACTTCATTATATAAGGCGCAAGAGGATATAAATTCTTAAACAAGCACATATCTACATTTTCTAAAGGAGAAAGAGTAATCTCTTTTAATTTGCCGTTGCAAGCACAAGTAAATGAACAAAGTAAGAACATTAACAGTTGGATTCAACTCCATAATACCTAAGGTAAATAAGTTGAAATATCGAGTTAAGGATAGTGCAATTTTGGTAATGGTATAAGCATATTTGCGATGCTAGTCTGCTATGTTGTGATTCAAGGTTATACATGAATTGGAATCTATACACCCAACCTTTCAACAGAGACATGAGTCAATGCAATGACAGGTAAGTTTCATAATGAATGAATACAAGTAAAAGAACGAGTACAAGTGAACATTGACTTTCTATATATAGAAATAGAAAACGTAGATTCATAAAAACAAATGCTTTTTCCAAAAACCCTTTTTATACATTCAAAATATATCGAATGGAGTTATGATAGAATGTAGATTCATGAGGATAGATAGGATGCAATAAGAATTCAATAGTATCTCTATATTCTGAGTTATTGTAAGGGATAAATTTCATAGATGGGGTGCCATACCAGTTCACAATTACCAAATTTATGTATACATGGAATAGGATTAACTTGTAAAGAATGTTAAAACAATAATAAACAATTTAGAATTGAACATTTATCATATCATTAAATTGAATTTCATCAGTTATAACACGGCGTAGTACGTTCGATAAGATAAAGAATCCTCCTAAAAGCGTTGGTGACACTTCCCCAAATAATGGGACCGAGGCCAAGTCTGATTTCTCAATCCCCAAGTACGCGAGCCAAAGCAAGCATCAACGTATCAAAGCCCACCGCACAAAGCACCAAGCTACATCCACGGAGAGGAGCATCCGGCTGTAATCCAACACCAGTTTCGGTTTTGGAGGGCACTGCTAGGTACGGGTAAGTAAAACTGTATCCATAAAAATCGACACTACCTTACACACACTGAAATAGGGCACGCGTAATCCCGGTTCCTTTATAAAGCACTAAAAAAGGCACAAGAAAGGGGGGAAAGGTGCTGTCTAAAAGGAAGGACAGGATCTGGGTGAAATCTCAACCGAATGCTCCACAAAGGGCACTGGAAAGTGCAACGTGACAGACTGCGCATGGCCGAGCAGAGCAATATTCGAGGAGGAGATCAGGTTCTGGTAATCGTTTCTGTAAATGCATTAAATTGCAAGGAGGATCCGTTCCAAAATTGGATGGAAACAATTCTGATATTTTTGGATATCAAAAGTAACTGATGTCAAGTTCATTAAGTAATATTAAGAAATTGGATAAAATGGAGTGAAGATAAATGTCTTACGGTAATGAGAATGTCACGCTAACTAAAACTAACCATAGCTGATGATGAAATCTAACACCACTCATGTAGACTCTGGTTAACAACTGGAAGGTTCCTGTGGTTACACGCGCATTGGGTGATCTCGAATCTAATTCTATGTTATGTTTATAGGGAAGCATAACATTAGATAGATTCTTGGATTTAGGTAGGTTATTCATCTCTTTTGGGTAATACCATATTATCTCATCGGGGTAAAAATTATTATCTCGCAACCATCGGAAGCAAGTAACTCATTTAATAGAGGCATTATTGCCAGTTCTGATTATAACTACAATAAGTAAATTTTAGAACGTAAAATCTCATTCCTAAAGTTCATTACAATTTCCAAACGAAACTTCATTACATAAATCCTTCAAAAACAAAAACGCAGAGATGTATAAAAACAATGCAGAGAAATCTTTTTAAACAAAAAACGCAGAGATGCATGGCAGCGATGTAGAGAAATTTTTAAAACAAAACGTAGAGGTGTATAGCAGCAATGCCGATAAATCTTTTTAAACCAAAAACACAGAGATACATAGCAGCGATGGCAGAGAAATTTTTAAAACAAAACGCAGAGGTGTATAGCAGTACTGTAGAGGAAATTTTTGACAAAAACGCAGAGATGTATAGCAGCACTGCAGATAAATTTTTAAACAAAACGCAGAGATGTTTAGCAGCAATATAGAGAAATATTTTTAAACAAAACACAGAGGTAGGTGTTGAATCACGGGGGTTTTCTCCACTAAAACACATGGAAAGAAAACAAGAAAAACTCAGGCAACCAAACATACGACACAGCTATAGAACGCACAGAACCAAGGATAACTATCGGGAGGATTGCGAGGTTATAACAGTCTAGGTGCTGAAAACAACAACAAGGAAATAGGATGATCCAAATTCAACACCTCAACCCTCATCATAAGGATTCATATACAACCTTAAGCATTTCACATTATTCTTAAAACAACAAACGTACTTGTGTACCTATGACCGATGGAGAATAACCCGAAGACACAATCTCGCACTTGAGCTCCATGCCGCTCCCGCTCGCCGACCGTTGAGACTGCACCGGTACCTCCCAACCAATCGCTAGGGGTACTCTACTTCCCCCTTAGCCCCCCGAGCCGCAAAGGGGCCACACAAAATCTATATGGTAAGTCTAGCTTCCCAGCTCACCTCGCAAGGCTGAGCTACCACTCCTATCCAAGCTGGAAAATCCCAACTCTTCATAAGTAATCAGTCAAATCACAATTCCGGAAGCGTAACGTTATGCTAATAGCCGATCCCCTTTCTTCCTCATCTTCCCCTTCTTTTATAGAGTTGTCCAAACCTCACACTTTCCCTAAATCACTTTTAAATTAAGTTTTAATAAAAATATTCTAAATATTCTCCTTCGCAC
>JZKD02S2196034.1:91433-103362 GCA_000966675.3 Picea glauca
CATGCTTAAACAATTATTCTTATTTTAAACTCTTTTCAAAGCACTCAATGACAATCACAATAATGAAGGGAAATAAACATCAGAACATTTAGCATCACTCACACATATGAGATACCCTGAGACATATATTTTTTGAGGAAACCCATAAAGGGTAAAAACCTCTTCTTATTTATATGATAAGTAATCTTTACATTCTTTACATTATCATACATATAAGCACCAACTCATAATGAGGCTACAACCTCTGTTTTGCGACCTGCTATTTGCTGAGAGCACCAACTCTTTGGTTTCTCTAGCACCAACTAGATGGAAGCACCAAATCCCTGGTTTCTCTAGCACCAACTAGAAGAAAGCACCAACTCCCCAAGTGTTCTAGCACCAACTGGATGGAAGCACCAACTTCCATTCATACAGGCACCAACCTGCATAACAAAGAACAACAATTCTCCCTTGCACCACCCTGCCACCCTGGTTTCTCTAGCTGCAACCACATGGAAGCTACAACTCCCTGCGTTCAAGCACCCACTTGAACCTCTGAGGACAACCATCCTCCCTAGCACCTCCCTACCACCCTGAAATATAAATATTTGCTAACAACACTTATTACAGTGATATAAAGTTCTTCAAAAACTTACCAGTCTCATCACTAATCTGCTACACTGCGCTGCTCTGTCTGCATCAATGTCTTCTGCACACTCCTCTTATGCCTTATGTTCTTCTGCCATTTCTGCTCTGTGTGCCATGTCCATTCAATGCACCACATCTCTTCTGTGCATTTCTGATGTTGTGCTATGCCTCCTTCTTCACACGTCAGTCAGACTCAACAACAACACCCATATCTTCTTTGTTCATCATACTTATAGTCTCTGTTCTCCTTGTGCATGCAATATGCACCATACTTCTGCATGTTCTCACCATGTCAATGTTCTCCACCTAGGGGGGTTCCCACAACTCCACTATTCCACCACTTCTCTTTGTTCTGCATTGTCTCCTCATGTCGAGTGCTCTGCCTGATCACCATTGCAATCCTTCAGATTCTCTGGCGGTTCAACCCACGCATCCATCATCACTGGGTGTTATGCTGAGATTCCTTGGCCTCTCTGGCAGTTGAGACTCTTCGTCATCTTCATCATAGTCAATCTCATCCTATGGCAGAGACCATCAGTCATTTCTAGCAATTACACTGTAAAGTGCAACAGTAGCCCTCCGATCATATTCAAAATCACCTGCACTGTTGGATGGAATCCGTAGGGTCTTGCGTTTATTTCACCGTTACGCATTTCGACATTTTTCGATTCTTGTGGTTAAGGTTTCTTTACGCTTCACGTACCGATCCCCAAAACTCTGAAATGGAACTTGGTAGCACTAGCTCCTACCTCCATGTTCCGCCAATGTGACCAATGGCTGTGACCACCATCGGTGACCGAGCGCTTATCCATAAAGCACTTTCGCGATTTCAAATTTGGCATTTCGACATTCTTGATGTGAAGATTTCTTTATGCTCCATGTCCCGATCCCCGAAACTCCGAAATGGGGTTTGAGCTCTCTTCTATAGTTCTTCGACGATGTGACCACCGAAATATGACCACTCTCCAATCACACAAGCGCTTCAATCTCCAGATCAATAGTCCTCGATTTGTGGTGATGAGATGACTATCCTCTGCCCTGAGAATTCAGCCTTCGGGACTTTGGGGGAGTGATGGAGTTAAAACTCCCAAAGAAAAATCTCCTAGAGTGAGGTCAGTATTGCATCACTCGATGATGTGTCATGACCCGAGTGGCTATCACGTGCCACTCAGACTTGTGAATTCCAGTGGCTTGAAAAGCCAAATCAACTTGATACTTGTCGTTGTCTAATCATGCCACATGCCATAGTCTTCCACCTGTCCTTTCTGACATGGTATTCCACATTCACCTCCTGGATCTGTCGGCCTAGATCACTTTGCGATTTCATATATCATGATTTCGACATTCTTGATGTGAATTTTCTCGACACTTCCAAGTCCCGGTCTGCGAAACTCCGAAATGGAGTCAAATAATCTTTTTGGCTTTTCTCACTTCGCAACTTCGGGACTCCTATGATGAGGAGTCTCAACACTTGACTCCTCCATCTCCCGGTATCCGAAACTCCAAAATGGAGTTGGATGAATGGTCCAGATCAAACTTCGATCTGACGGCTAAGGTTATTTCGTGATTTCGCATTTCACGACTTCGGGTCTCATGTAGTAAGAGTTCTTGACATCCCCAACTCCTAGTATCCGAAATCCCGATATCTGAAACTGTCTCCTGCTTTTGAGATTTTCATGTTTCGCATTTCGCGATTCCAGGACTCCTGTGGTGAAGTGTTTCAACACTTCAACTCCCAGTTTTCAAAACTATCTCCTACTTTCAGGATTTCGGCATTTCACATTTCGTGATTCCAGGACTCTTATGGTGAAGTGTTTTGACACTTCAACTCCTGGTTTCTGAAACTGTCTCCTTCTTTTGGGATTTCGACATTTCACATTTCGCAATTCCAGGACTCCTGTGGTGAAGTGTTTCGATACTTCCACCTCCCGGTATCCAAAACTCCGAAATGGCGTCAGATCAATTTGTCCCTGATCTTCCTTGCCTGCTTGTTTTCCATCAAATGATCAAGCACACTCTTGCACTCTGCGTGCACCTCTGCACTTTTCCTCCTGAACTTACATAGTCCTTGTTTTTCCATTGTTGCATACTCTGATCTTGCCATCAATGACAAGCACACTTGTCTGTAAACATGCCAACACCTCGAGAGACCAAGATGCGGGAAGGATGAGAATGGAGATCAAACTGTACCATAGGAGCATCCATCAAGCTAGAGATGATGGAGAAAGGATGTTGCATGAGAGAGGTCAAGGTGAGGGCCCAGGTGGTGAAGTGATATCGCATGAGGGAGGTCAGGGTGAGCACCCACGTGGGAAGTTAATGCAAATCGTGGGTGACACGTGGCAATACTCCTTAGGAAGCAACCCCACCATTGAAGTGTTCCCCTGTCACCTGGAATTTTCTTTTAAATATTAATATACAAAGGTTTTAATAAAAACAATTGTATCATTGAAAAAGTTTAATTTAAATTATTTGCAATTTTTTATAAAAAAATTTTTGTTATATATATATATATATATATAATTAAAAAAAATTCAATAATAATATAGACATGTTTTTTAATAAAAACAAATGAGTAATTGAAGAAGCTTTCTTAAGGATGTTAAGAAAATTAAATAAATAAAAATGATGGGCTAATTTAAACCAAAACAACAGTAACTTATATTTACTATTTACTTTTTAGATGCCATGATACTCATATAAATAAAAAACAAAGGATTACAACTCTAAGAATACAAAAACAAAAAAAAAGCTAATTATTAAGAACTAATCATGCTTCCGGATGAGGTTGATCATGATATGTGGTTAGGGGATTAATTGGTATCTGATACTTCAATATGTGGTGATTAAATGCATTGAATCTTTGAGTTATCATTATTTCATTTGTTCCTCATTGAATGTTTCTATGAAAATGTATATTTTCATTGGTTTCGTGCAATGAACATTTGAAGTTTCAATTTACTTGTTAATACTTAAAGTCAAAGTTTTTTTTATGTTTTTAATCATTTAATGTCTATTAGAAGAGTATAAAGATATCCTTTTGAAATTAAAATGGTTATTAGTCCCTTCCGTAGGCATAGAGGGACTATAGTGATCGATAATTCGTTGACCTCGTATTAGTTTGTCCTTTGACCACAACTATTTCCATATTATCTATTGTTGGAACCAGGGAACTAAAAACATCGATTTTTATATAATTAAAAGTACCATATATGTCATGATCTGATTGGACAATGGATTGGAGGTATTATTGTCAGCTTCGCTATTCCCAATGTTATATATGTTGGCATATCGAAAGTATTTGATCGTATATGGTCTTTTTGAATAATATATTTTCTTATGCATTGGTCGAAGGTGGAATAATTCTAGCATTAGTTCAAATGTTTGGCTTAGCATTTTCTGCTAGCTAGAATACATTCTCTAGCATATTACTATGTGTGATTGTTGCTTTATTCTTGCGTGCTTCAAGAGAATATGCCTGCCACACTGCATTTTTTATTAAATGTTTGCATAGGGCTACGCCCTTCGACGATTCTAATAGTCTTAAGTGTTTACCTAACAGGTCTGGCAATCTTAAATATTTATTGTACAAATGCGTTGCAATACAGTTTCGTTCCATTTTTTTGATGGTGTTGTTTGAAGTGAAATTGTGCTGAATTGTTCTCCACTAGCATCACTGGTTCAGTGGTTGATGCTTGTTCGCTGGTTCATTCCATGATTCTTGTTCTTGTTTGATTCAACTTTGCAAAGTTGAGGTCCTGCAGTTGCAGTTGGACCTCTTCGTGGTTGTTTGTTAGTTTTTTGTTCTTCAACTTTGCAAGATTTGGACTTCTTGTTGTGCTTTGCAGGTTTTGGGGATGAGCTCTTGTCATCCCTCGTTGACGGGTAAGTTTCCATGCCATCATTTCATTGCTATTTTTCAATGGTGGGAGTCCCTACCTCGAAATTCTATTGCAGACCATCTTTCTCTGTGCTCTTAATTTTTGTTCTTGGAAACCATGCATCTTCATATGCCAATTACCACATCCATAGATATTTCAAAAATTGAAATGCAGAGGGGTTTTTGAAAACTAGTTCGGAGCTATCACAGGAGGGAACCATCCGCCAGGGTGTAGAGGCAGGGAATGCTTTTATTCCATGGGTCAGAAAATTGCGTCCACCTATTGCCTTTGTCCCATCCTTTCTATTTTGCAAATATTTTTCTAGCTCCGAGAAGCTTGTAGGATGCATGCCATGAATAGGTTCAAATTAGTCTTTTTTCTCAGAAAATTTATGGTGTTAGTTATTTGTGTTGTTTCTTTTGTTTGGTTCACTTTCTAGTGTGGGTTTGTTTTCTTGTCATATTCTATGGGGACTAGGGGGGATTGAATTTGACAAGAAGAAGGTTGAAATATACATATGGGGATTGGTACACAGTTTCGCGCTTGTAGTTTTCATGTTTTACTTTTTTTTTTCCTCGTTTTATTCTTTTTTTCCCCTTTTCTCTATTTTCATGCAAACTGAAAGAATCTAAGAAACAACTTCAAAATCGCAGTTCAAAAGATGAAAGAAGTAATATATGTTGAGTCGTATGAAATAAATACACACTCCATTATACATGACAACATTGACGAGGTGTTGCATAGCAATGGCCTTTTTAGATTGGATGCATTCTCGTATACTGTAGGGGATTGCCTTTTCAATGCATTTCAGGTTCTATTGCATTTCCGTTATTCCTCGACCAACCTGTGCAATGGATTGATAGATTATTTCTTGGTCTGTTTAAAAAATGGTGATGCTGAGGCATTGGAGTCATATGAATACAAACTGGAATCTGATTTTCTTTGGCAGTTCCATGGAATACATGATGTCGCTACATATTTTCAAAGATGTGGTTGTCTGCATCTCCAATTATGCCTACACATGAGAGGGGACTTTGGGGAGATATGTTTTGTATACAGTGGCTGTCTAATTGTCTCAATATATCAATTGGAATATGGTCATTGACAAGAAAAACAAGATATCTACTATTCAAAAAAACTACATCTCACAATCCATATTGCATCTTGTTCCATGATGCCAATGCTATCAGTGGTAATTATGAACCACTACTGTACATAAAATTGTCCATATAAAATCTTGAAGGAGATCATATTTACTTGTCGCTCATTTGCAAATACCTTGAATCATAGTGGAAACGGATTATGCATCGCATAGACTGCCATGGTTTACACCTAGCAACAACTGTTGTGTCTATTTGTGGAGATAGTCTGTTCAATGCCATTTGTTGTTTGGTAGCAATGGAGTTCGATGTGAAGTCGCTACGGATTTACACTGTACAATCCTTTTGCAATGCAATTATAGGTGGCGACCAACAAGATTTTAGCTTCTTGCATCAACACCTTTCGCCATATCTCCTAGAAAATATGCCGACAATTGGAAGTTGGCAAGAATACCTTGTAAACATGGTGCTGCCATATGAAAAAGGAAATGTGGAGGGTTGCAAATTCTATTTTCAATGGTTGTCTATCATATTTAGAGTAAATATCAAGGTTTGGTCAGCCTTGCCAGATGGAACTGTCCATTCCTGGTCTATTGATTCAAATTATGATCGAAAAATTGACATCCTCTCGTTGAAAATAGATACAACACATATCCATTATCAACCTTTGCTTGGACATATCATTGGTTCATGGTTCAATGTCCATGGCACACAAACCGCATTGAATCTGCATACGTGTGGCATGATTTTTAGTGAGAATGAAACTCCTCTCGATTTCAATATGGACATATAGGGCTTAAACAAAAAAATCACGCGTAAAATTCATTCTAGTTGTGATGAGGCCATATAAGGCTTAAACAAAAAACGTAGACTAAATTATCACAACTTGAAAAAATTTATGCGTGAAATTCATCCCAGTTGTGATGAGGCCATACATGCCTTAAACAAAAAATGTAGACTAAGTTATCACAACCTAACGCAGAGTGAAATTCATCCTAGTTGTCATCAGGTCACCCTGCCCTTGGACAAGAAACGTAGAGTAAGTTACCACAACTTGAAAAAGGTCATGCGCAAGAAAAAACAAAACATTGCTACGCTTCCTTTTAAAGAGAAGCTCACATATCAAAATATAAAGAAATTTGTTCATGCAAAACACAATAGAAACATGTACGGTTGCATATCCCAGAATGGTCATGTAACTGTCACATATCGTGGGCTAGAAGAAACAACATGCACTACTACCAGTGAAAACCAACAAATACTTTCTACCCATACTTACCTGTGAAAGAAAGATGCAAGACAAACCTACATGAAGCAAATTAAAGACACTCTTTCCATTTCATGTGCAATTTGTGAACAACTGAATTTTGCAAAAAAAAATAAGTATTTCATGCCTGATTTGGAAGAAAAATTATTTCGCTTGACAGCGCACGATAAAACATTTTCCAGTGGCAAAATTTGTCTTCCATGCAAATGGTCGCTTGAAAATGGAAAACTGCCACAATTTGCAACCCCTGACCAAATAAGATGTAATACACCACTACCAGATGTAAGTGCACTTAAGAAACTTGAAGAGAGACTTGTGTCTCTGCGAATTGCATTTGCACAAATCAGGCCTTGGGGATATAAACAACCCCAAATAGGCTTAATAGTATCAATTATTAATGTGCCTTTTCAGCTAGATGTTGTGTAAAATGCCTTGCCACAATCCATTAGCGATACAATGACAATTGTAGTGGCTCTGAAAAGACGTTTACGATACAAAAATGCATATTAGACATACAAAGTGCGTGTGCTTGTTGTTATGAAAGCATTTAAGGAATTATGTTCCAGGGCCCTGTACAAAGCACATAACATTTTCATAAATGAGAACTGGAACATTGTTCTTGGAGAACAGGATGCCAACTCTGCAGAGACTCTCGAAAATGCTAGAGAATTTGATACAAGTGATGAATCGGAGAATGAAACACTTGCTAATACATTGGTGCATGGATTCACCGATTCACATTGCATTCGTGACTTGCAAGACAAGATTGTCGAAATTTCACCTGTTGAGGGACAACGTCCACTTGGAATATTCAAGGACAAGTTCACTGAGGAAATGAACTTCCTAACACTCTTCTATGGAGATCCATGTGCCATTGAAATTACAAAATGATTCAGTTATCATAAAGTAGTTCGATGGGAGTTGCTACATTCAAGCGGTGACTTCTCCTATCACATAACAAATTTGTTTTTCAAAATAATGCGCATAATAATAGAGAAAGTTCTCTCCTGCATGTGGGTCCGAATAAGAAAAGGCCAGTTACAAGGAAGAAAGTTGTTGGCCAAGGATGTTAAGTACAAAGTAAACCTAGAAAAAATTCTGAAATCTGATATTGGATACATAGATTTCAAAAACATTCGCACCTCTCCTGATTATTTGCAACCAAAAAAGAAAACTATTTTTGTAATGATCCAACAATTGGGCCCGCCAACATTTTTCATCACATTTACAAGTGAAGAGCATTGATGGGATCCATTGGTGGTTGCCGTATCTTATCTGCATAGGAACAAGAAATGTAAAAAACAAACCGATACACTGGAAAATAATGACATTGACTAGCTCATAAGAAAATACCCAGTGACATGTACTCGCTACTATAAACATAGAATAAATGCTTTGAGTCAATTGATATGCCATGATGAAACATTTTTTGGAAAAATATCGGACTACTTTTTTGTGATTGAATTCCAGAATAGGGGAAATGAGCATGACCATGCACTGTTGTGGATAGAGGGTGCACCAGTCTATGGATATGACAAAAATTCAGAGATAGAGAAATTTGTGGACAAATACATAACATGCAACACAAATCATATGGATCTAGAACTTCTTAAAGTTCATAGACATTACCATACAAGATGTTGTAGAAAATGAAAAAACTCGCATTGCAGATACAACTTTCCCGTGCCGCCAATGAGAGCTACAAGAATCATAGAGCCACTTAGTTTAGAGGACAATGTTGTTGTTGAGATATCTAAATCATTTTTCGAATTTCTAGAACAAGAATAATTTGATGAGCTCATGAGCTTCGATGACTTCTTGACAGAGCTAAATCTATCAGAAGATGAGCACATCCAAGCCATACAATGCACACTTAAGCAACCAACAATTTTCCTTAAATGAAAACTTTCCCATATTTGGAACAACAGTTTCTCCAAGGACATGGCAGTTATGTGGAAAGAAAATACAGATGCGCAGTATGTGCTCAATGCATATGCTGCAACATCGTATTGTACCTCGCATATGACAAAGGTTGACAAATCTATGATAAGTGCATTCAGAAGAATACACAAAGAACATGAAAGAAGTCACATTGATGCCTTACAAATGATACACACACTTGTAAATACATTGCTTATTCTTCAACAAATGTCTGCTCAACAAGCAGTTCACATTGCACTTTCCTTGCCCCTCACTTGTAGTTCAAGAAAATGCATCTTCATAAACACATCTCCACTTGAGAAACACACATTTGTGCTTAAACCGCCGGTTTTGCTAGAACAAGAGCCTGACAATTCAGAAGACGTGCTATGTCACTCTATTGTTGATTATTACCTCCAGCGTCCATCTCCTATTAGGCATATCTACTTAGCAGAATTCGTATCACATTACAAAAAAAATGGTGCACCCATATCAAAAATAAAAAAACCCTCTGTGATATGGTTTGTCAAATACAATAAACATTTTGACTATAAAAACTATTGTAGAGAAAAACTGTTGTTGTACGTTCCATTCAATGAAAAGGAAGAGACATTAAAACATAACTTCTCTACATGGGAGGCTGCGTATGTTGCCTATGAGACTAAAATGCACATCAATGAAGCTATATTTACCTACAATGTTAATCCAACATTGGGTGATCTAGAAATTGCAGTTAATGGGCTATAAAACCATGACAATCCTGATGGAACATTCACAAACCCCAAAAAAACCAGAACTCCTTGTGAGTCCTATGACTTACAAGCGGATTTGCCTCATCCTCGAGCAGGTGCAAGTGAAAAATGTATCAATATTGGTTTTCAAGTCACAAAACATCCTTTCCTAATTGAAAATAATGAATACCATAGAATAAGACGTCTATTGAATCGAGAACAACAAACAATTCTAAAGGACATTGTTCTTAAAAAACACTTTAACATGGACACTCCTGTGCACTTTTTCCTTACAAGCGGAGAAGGAATAGGCAAGACATTCATAGAGAAAGCATTGTTCCAAATTCTTATACGAATCTATGATTCAAAAAATTCCTCTGATCCTATGAAACCAAAGGGCCTAATAGTTGCATACACAGGAAAGCTACATATAATGCAGGTGGAACAACAATCCACTCTGCTTTTTTAAATCCTTTTAACAAGTCATAGTTTTTTTCCACTTAGCAAGGAAATGTTGGATACATTGTCTAAGCTTTATGACGAACTCCAACTTGTCTTTATAGATGAAGCATCTTTGATTGGAAGTCGGTTCTTGTATTCCATTGACAACCGACAAAGAAACATAAAACATGTGCACACAAAATACTTTGGAAACATTGACATGATATTCTATAGGGATCTTTACCAAGCACAGCCCATCCAAGATTCTTTGATATTTGAAAAGTCTACCCTTAACATGCAAACAGTAATGCATGAATTCTGGAGAGACAATATTAAATTCTTTAAATTGCATACTATAATGCGCCAGACAGATGAAACATTCATTGCAATTCTGAATAGAATGCAGACAAACAACCAAACATATTATGACTTAACATATATCAATTCGAGGTGCTTGCGGTCTGCACCAACAGACCCAACGTTCCCTTACCTGTTCTACACAAATAAGGATGTTCCAATGTATAATAGGCACATGCTATCGCTCATGCCTGGCGATGATATAATCATCAATTCAATTGACCTGGAAGAAGACAACCATGGAAATGTGCCACGTCATGAACATACAACCACTTTACCTTTGCATCTTGTCTTGAAATTAGAAATGTTGGTTGAAATATATGCTTGTAACTATGATTCATAGGATGGATTGGTAAATGGTGCAGATGGAATACTCAAAGGCTATACGAAAACATAAAACTTGATGTCATTTGGATTGAGTTCCATGAACCGCATATAGGCAAGCGACAATAAAGCAAGTTGGCTTATCTATATAATTCAAACACTGCAAGTGATTGGACACCTATTTTGCGAATATCAAAGCCAATATCAACATCAACAAAGACAGGTCGACTTAATATTTGAAAACAGTTTCTGATTAAACTTGCATGTGCACGTACATTCCATAGATCGCAAGGACTAACACTTGATAGTGTTTCATTTCATCTTACTGGAATTCAGATACATGGAATTGTATACACAACACTGTCCAACGTCAGAAGCACAAACTCCTTGTATTTACTAAGTCCTCTTACAAAAGATAACTTCAAATTCAAACAGAAAGTGGATATTGAAATGGAACAACTCAGGACCACCGCAAAATGGCAACTGCACCATGATTACCAATTCATACAAACAAATTCATCTGTACCAATTCTCTCGCTTAACACACACATCTTAAATGCACACATGGATGATATACTCAATGACTATGATACAATGCAATCCAATATTCTGTGCTTGCAGGAAACATACATGGCATTATGCATGCAGAACAAACAATTTCCAAATCACAATTGCATATCAAGTTACATTACACATGGGGTGATGATATTGGTGAAAAAACATGTACCAATTTTGGACCATATACATATCGAAGAAAAGAATGTTGAGGTGGTGCTTGCATTTTATTTTTTTCCATGAAACAAAAGTTGCAATACTGAATCTATATGTTACTCCCCATGCATCATTCTCCAACATAGTAGATGTTATTTTCAATGCATTGGGCCATTTCCATCTGAATGGACCCATTGTGCTTGTAGGAGACTTTTGAACAACACAAGCCATTTGCAAAATGCACTTATTGATCATGTGTGGTCAAATGTGCCCATTCCTCAATACAATATGTTTATCTTAGACACATATTGGTCTGATCACGAGACAATTGGTATTGCACTTTAATTATGAGATATACATCAAACATATTGCAAAGTCATATTTCTATGTTTCAAAGCATATATGTATAGCTTGGTGCAATTTTTTTTTTTTATCCAGCTTCTTAGTTTTCCATGATTTGTACACATACTAGTATGGTCACCATACAGTTGGTGTTGCACTTGAATTATGAAATATACATTATGCATATTTCAAAATCATATTTGTATGCTTCAAATCATATCTGTCTAT
>JZKD02S2196034.1:111936-166170 GCA_000966675.3 Picea glauca
CACATTGTTTCCTCATTGATGGCGGTTCGGGCCCAAGTGTTATGTTGAATATTATTATGGAAGATCTAGGCTTGTCTTGTACAAACGAAAATGCCAGAAGCATGCTCTCCTATAATAGTCTACAAAAAACAACCATAGACGATATTAAGGATGTAACCTTGGTTTTATGCGCTCATCCTGAGATAAGGACAACCCTCAACATTCAGGTGATTGATATGACTGTAAGAAATTATTCAATTATCTTGGGGAGAGATTGGCAAGACCTAACAGGTGGATACCTCTTGCTCGACGAGACACATTTATCCATTCCTCGGAATGGAAAGAATATCATAGTCCTTAGAGTAGGAATAATTTCACCCTACATAGAGAGTGTTCCACAATCTAGTGTAAACTATATCAAAGAAAAACTAAGAGTGTATTCCATATTCGCTGAAGAGGATAATATTCCTCTGGAAATAATTGATTTGCAGGATGAATTGTGGCATATGCACTTCGATGGTTCACACTCAAATGAGGGTAACGGGGATGGTATTATCTTGGTTTCCCTTGCAGGAAATATTCATAATTTTTCATATAGGTTGGAGTTTGCTTGCTCAAATGATGTCGCTGAATTCGAAGCTTTGCTACTATGCATTGAGAACACCCTTAATATTGGTTGTGGTCACCTTTCAGTGTTCAGAAATTCTGAGCTTGTTGTGAACCTGGTACATAAGACATGCTCTCCTAACAACAAGATGATGGAACAATATTCCCAAAATGCTTGGGCACTTGTCTTGAATCTCCTATCTTTTAATATCATTCATGTTAGGAAGGAGTTGAATTATATAGCTGATCGATTAGTTGTCTTCGCAACCTCTCCTACTCAACATCTCTTGCCTCATTGGCCTGATTGTTCTTTTCAATCTCTACATCGTTCATACATTTATGAGAATGAAGAACCTTGAAAGGCCATCCCTAACAATGAAAGCAGTTGTGTTGTCATTCAAAATGAACCTCTCAAGCCTGAGGAGATTATATCTATAGAAAATAACAAAATTCTTGAAGGCTTGACTCCTCTCGAGAGTTCGTTTTCATTGAGTTTTGGAGGCAACAAAGAAAAATAGGAAGAAGAGATGAGGTCTGCTGGGTTATTTGGTGGACTTCAAAATGTTTTTTCTTGGTTTAATGTGGATCTTCGTGGTTTTGATCTAGGTCTTATTTAGCGTACTATGAAAACAACTAGGCAAAAATAGAAACTTGTTAACTCTACACTGAAAGCAACCTTTCGAAGGGAGTTGTGAGATTTCTTAAGGACTGAAACATTTTTTTCAGTCCACCATGAAGGGGTTTCAAAGTGGGAACCTGCTTCGAGGACCCTTGGTAGTTTTAGGACCTACACTAGTCTTCGAACTTTCAAGAAAGCAATTTTAAAAAATCCTTTCCCTCCTCCCAATATTGAAATGTTTCAGCAGCAGATCGTAGAGTTATACTTGGAACCCTTACTTGACGGTTTCATTGGTTACAATAAAATCAAGGTAGAAGGGGAAAGTTATCACAAAACCACTTTCACTACTAATTGTGATACTATGTCTTACAATTGCTTGCCCTCTGGCTTATTTGATACAAGTATCGCTTTGAGAAGGCCTATACACACAACTTTCGATAAATCAATCAGTCTTCATGCTTATCTTGATGATATAATCGTATCCGTCAAAGGGCTGATAACTACATCAGGATTTCAAGTGTTGGGCCATTTTTGGATTACTTTTGTCGTGGACACTAACTTAGAAGTTTTAAAGGGATTACAGAGACAATGGTTTTCCCACACCATTAGTAGTCCTCGTTTGAAATATTGTGAGGGGCTAGCGTGAAGATATTTTTCTAAAGGTATTCTTCTATATACTAGTAGTTTAGCTATGCTTTCCAGTTTTGTGATCTTTTCTTGCTTTACAACACTTTGATTTCTACCTTATGAGTTGAATTTTACTGCTGTTGTTTTGATTTATGCATTATTATTTCTGTTGGATTTTGGTCTTTATCATCTTTTAGAGTGTTTGATTTAGGATGTTGGATCATGTTTTCCACAATGACACTCCTGCAAGCATTGTTAGTCTATAACAATCAAGCTTACGCAGTTGTTATGATGTCGTCTCTAAAGGACCCTTGGAAATTGGTATATTTTTTTCGCTGTTGTCATATAAGAGTTGGTTGTTCCCCACTTCTTATTGCCATTTATTCATCCATCGAGATCTTAAGAGAAAATATCAAAGTCAACCATTTCAAGTTGAGAGCATATTACAGACAAATGATTATGCATACAATTGTAAAACCCCTCATACCTAATTTTTTTCAGGAGTTATTCCTAAATTCCCGATCACTTTCCATTCAATCTACTCACTCCTCCCCCCTTGCTTCATAATCATTCGAGTTACGTCTTCTTGAGATTACTATCCTTGGTCCGTGAAACCATGAGTTCTGAGTTCCAATCTGTTAAAAAAAAATTCCCCTATGGAGTCTATGGTTTGTTGATGATTGAAAACGTCAATGTAAATTTCGCCCGCAAAGTGTTGCTAAAGCCTATTATTATATAGGACTAAATAATGTTGGTAGGTGGGAACCCCTTGAACTTTTGAAAATCAGGTTTGATCATTTTGATGTTATGATGATGTGCTACAAAGTTTTAATTGGTTGATGAGAATATGGTTGTCATTGGTATCAATTAAGCTTTGAGATGTTGTTCCTTCATGATACTACAACCTGCTATTCATTTATGATATTTGTTCTCTTGCCCCTATACAACAAAATGTTAGTGAAAATTGCAGAAGGGAATTTTGAGGAAAAGTAAAAACTGTATCTAAGAAGAAAAAAGGGAAAAAAACCTAGCTCTATGATACTATATAAATGAAATAATTGTTGATAGTGGTTAAGTCCTAACTAACAAGAAAATGGCATTTTAAAAATGTTAAATTTGATATGCATATCGTGGAAGTTTTGGTGGCGCATGCTTGGCAAGTGATAATACATGGGTTATGTGTTGTTTGATGTAATCGGTAGCTGATATGTATATGTTATAAACCCTGGTTTCTTATGGAAGTAATGGCTTTGGAATTTTTTATGGTGGTTGCGCTATCGATGATGGTTCTGTTGTATAGTGGTCAAACGATTCATTAGAATTATAGCATGGGTGGCGCATGTGGCAAGGTAACGACACAAATGGTTGAGTGTGGAACTTGGATTATGCTATGGTTTAATGAGTTGATATTCTTGATGCATTGGTTGATTAATGGTGTAAATGAAGGCTCGTTAGCATGTACTATGGCGTAAATGTGATATGGGTGGAGGCGACATGCATTTACTGCACATCACCTTTACCCTTCCCATTGGTCGCCACCCTCATCAAACTATTGTTTGATCTGGATGTTGTGTTCACGCTCTGGATTTTCAACAGGGTGAAATCGCTCGACCACTTCTCATCTTAAGTTTTTCAATTGACATGTATGTCTCTTTTGGTTATTCTTGACTTCACTCTGGTTATGAAATGCTTTTGGCTTAGTTGTATGGGTTTGTGTTGTCCTGAGTGTTGCAACTGTGTGTTTTCGATTTTGAATGAAAAATCGATTGTTTTGCATATAATTGTTGTGAGTTCATGGTCTTCCTGGGTGATATCTCTTGCTACCATTGCATTTTGTTAAAGGTTTTTCCTTTAAAAAGATGATTGGATGATTATCCTTGCGGTTCCTGAGTTTAACTAGAACCTTGTCCAACTCTGTCAAGAAAATGCCTCTCGTCCACTAGCATTGTGGTCCTCCTTGAGTGCATTCCTTTAACCCGAATTTCCACCACAGTCGGTGCCCCCTTCCTACGATGGCTACTGTGAAAACCCCTAAACCCTCTAGATTGGAGCTGCATAAGAGGTTTGTCAGGCATGTTAAGATTATGGTGGCCTATTACTTTGAATGCGGGCTCACTCATTATTCGTATAGAAGTCGTGTTAGTATGGCTTTTGGACAATACCTCTGTGATAATGAAACGAGACCCACATTGCCAATTGCACTTCTAAATGTCACAATTGCTAGCTTATTGTCAAAGAATCAGTTTTTTGTTATGAAAGGGACTCTGTCATTTTTGTTTTGGTTCGTGGGTACACACCGTTATCACGCTTGTTTGGTCTATCGTTTCCCTCACCACAATGTCGAATTGTTGGTTATTATATATCCGCTAGAATGGTTCTTATGATGTTTGGATAATGGTTGGAATTAATCACAAGGGTTTGGTGTTGTTCACACATGTGGCATCCTGTAGATGAGGTTTTGAGAATTAGAAGATTGGATTGGATATGTTTACTACATCTTTTGTCATTGGTATAATACACTTGCATGTGTGCGGCCTGGTTGCTCACAAGTGATTTAATAAATGGCCTAGAGTGATTTTTTTGAGTTATATCATTGTTATATATTGTTGTGTGGTTATGGGAATTATGACACCGTGGGATCCTCTAAGTTGCACAACACATATAATATAGATAACTTGTTTTGTATGCCCAGTGATACTCCCGAATTCTGAGTGCGTTTATCTTTTGCAAATTGATCATTGTTGATGACAGTTGTGGGGGATGTTTGGCTTGGTTTTAAGTCACACTGAGATATTTGTTTCACAGAGGCATGGTTACATGGTTTCATAAATTTTCTTCTGCATAGCCTGTGTCTAAATGATGACTGTTGGTTATAGTCAATTGTGTTTTAGGTGTGGCATGTGAGGTCTTGATCACTTTGATCTTTCTACTGCATATATATGTATGGTAACGAACATCACTACAGATATTGATTGACTCTATTAACAGAAGTACAGACTTCATTATTATTTTTTGGCAACACTACTTTCAAATATAGACGTGGATTGGGGAATGTATGGCAATGGTGGGGTTAATGGTTACAAATTGAGTGTTTTTGTCGACTGTTATAACGTGAAGAATGTATGAATAAAAGGAACAAAACCTCTTACAAATTGTGTGAAGTACTTTTGTTTTGTAATGACACTATGTTGGATATTAATGGACAGTGAAATTAAAACAAATGAACAAGAATTATTATGGAGTCATCTGATTGTTGGTTGATGCATTTTTTTCCTTACTGCAAAATATGTTATGGATTGCTTGATTAATCTCATGAACAATAAATGTTTTTTCCCCCTCATTATCTCATTTTTTGCTAATTATAAACCTTTCACATATCTCATATTCATTTTTGTCACCCCCCATTCTGATATTGATCACATCTAAGGAGAATTATGTGTTAGATTGGATAAAAGTGGCAGAATTATGTGTGGATTGCAGTGAGGTTTATTGGTTTTCTTACAGTTGATTTTTGTTATCATTGAGTAGTGACCATATATCTTCCCTTTAATTATATCATATTTTCGCTAATTACAAATCCCTCATGTATCCTTGGAATTTTTTTTTTACCCGCCCTGCTGATTGATTAACACTAGAACAATTTGTATGGATTGGATTGCATGAGCCTGATACATTTTGAGCCAAATCTATTTCATATTTTTTAGGAGTTGTCATGCATGGTTATTTAAAATACTATTTTCTAATTGTTAACATATGCAGGATGAGTTTTTTCATTCGGGTAAGCCATGGCCGAGGAAACAGAGGTAGAGGTAACTAGAACTGAGGCTCAAGGATGCCTAGGTTCTCAATAAATTTTGATGTTGATTCTGAAGCGCTGGGCCAATTGTTCCATGTTGGATTGTTTAATTGGATTGGATAGGGAATAGTCCAACCAAGGCCTGAAATACCTCCCTTCCAAGCCCCTCCAGCCCTCGGTATACTAGTGCCTCCTCATGTCTCTTTACAGCCTGAAGTCACAAGAAATGATGAGTGGCGGAATATTGTCCACCCAGTAGTCTCCCAACACCGTGGCCGACCAAATTTATCTTTGCTTGGTCCTCAACCTTTAAAACCCATTGTCCAAACGACCCTTAACCATTCACCAGTGCAATCCTCCCACACCAACAAGATATTGAAGACTGAAGTCCACTATGCATTAGAAAAAGGAAAAGCCACCACTTCCCCATCCTCACCCTCTGATGAATCTGACAAATCCATGTCTTCATGGATGCATCTGAGGGATGATTTTTTCCATGTGATTAGTGAGATAAAGCCTAAAGGCTCTGCCCATCTCAAGGCAATTTCAGGGAAATAAAGGAGGTGACAACAACAACCAAAGAAGGGTTGCTTCACAGACTAGAAAATATGGTTTTTAATTTTTATGTTATTATTGTTTTATGACAGTGGACTCCATAGATTTTGGACAACATGTCTTATTTTGGATACATGGGTATTCATTTGAAATGTTTCCAATTTTTATGAGCTAAAATGGTCAAGGGAAAATATTTTTTGAAGGGAGACACAAGGGGTGTGTTTTCTTAAACAAATGGATTATGTTTCAATGTGATGATTGTTATCACTAGGGGAGTCACAAGGGGCTCCCACCTATTAGTTATTATTTAATTATGATCCTATTATGATTATTAATTTTCACCCCCTCCTTAAACAAAGTTAGTTAAGGCCTTATGTTAGCTTAACTAATAATTTAGTTCAACTAATCTAACCAATTCTAAAATTGTCAAAACATGAACTAAGGGGAGGAACAAGAGGAGGATAGAAGAAAAATGCATGATAAGGTTTTCTCTTTGACTTTATGTTGAGATAGTTCAGCTTTCATTCATTCATATATTCATCATAGCCTAATTATCTTTTGTGAAAGCAAGGTCTTATTGTAGACAACAATATTCAAGGCTGAATCAAATCATCCAGACACTTCATCTTCAGAGATGTTGATCTATCTTTGATAGTCTGTGTAGGCTTGTTTGTTTTTGAATTAAATTTCATGACTGATAAAGGCTATTGTGTAGAGTCAAGTGGGAAAAAATTTGTGGCAAGATGATCCAGCTTTTAGAGTACATTTTTGGTTTTCTGTCAGAGGTCTTTTTGTATGTTCCATCGAGGGTTTCTAAGTTTGACTTTGGTCCAAGATTTTTGTGTGAAGTTTTGTAAAGAAAATCACTCTTTGGTGAACTGGAATGAAATAAAGGATTTATTTATGTCTCATATATATTGATTATAATCTTGGTGTATTACTTTTGTTCTTATCTTTATTTTTAGCAACTGATATTTTCAGAAAAATACATAAAAAGTGAATTTCCAGCAAGCTTTTGTTGACAAAAAAACTAGCCTAAGCACTTGTAATTAATACTTGTGAGTTAGGATACATATTTTTGTTGGCTATAAATGTAGGGTGATATTCCTGTCTACTTAACTTTAGCCAAGTAAAGTCTGAAAATGCTTGAGTAAGATCATTTCATATATTTTCCTCAACACATATTCCATCCAAAACTTGGGTAATCCATGTCTATGCCCGCGGGTTCCCGGACGACGGAGTGGAAGATTTTATGTTCATCTATATCTCTACATCACGAGTCCAACTTACTGTCGTTCGTTTTCATAGTTCGTGAATTTTATGGCCGCGGTTCCTTTGTGGGTGACATCCAGCTCTCATGCCCTGTGTGCACGGTATACACCTTGCGCCCGAAATTTCAGTGATCTACAATTGGACCCAGACTCGAAGCTTGTGACTCATTTGATAATTTTCTTTAATTAAATTGTACAATATCAATATTTAATTTTAAAAATTTAGTACTTGAAAATAACGTTTTTAGATAATGTTAGATATATAACATATATGTTATATGTTGTACATGTAGATAATCACAATCTTGAGCTCACCAATCCTAGAGTCTGTCTGTCAATTTGTATATCGCGGAACTCCCAGTGATGCTTGGAGGACACAGAACAATAGAAGTTAAATGTTGAGTGATCCAGCCCGAAGTCCGCCTGTCAATTTGTATATCGTGGAACTCTGGGTGCTATTTTTAGGACACAGAACAATAGAGGCCCAATTTTCAGCCCGCTAGCCCGAGAACCCGTGATCCAAAAAGTGGCTAAGTATGGAATGAGGGATCTGTACATGCTATATAAAATCTCATATCCATACTTTATACAAGTACATACTTAGTATGGATTACTCGTTCCTCATAAAATTTCTAGGTCCAGAAGTGGCAGATACATGTGTTTATATTTCCACTTACTTTTATATCCCCAGCTCGACCATTCGCTTGCCCATTTCATATTACATGTAATATGTGTTACATATTACATGTAATGTGTAATACATATTCAATCTTGAGCCCACCAGTCGTGGAGTCTGTCTGTCAATTTGTGTATCGCGGAACTCCGAGTGTTATTTCGAGGACACAGACCAATAGAAGTGCAATGTTGAGCCAACCAACTTGCAAATCGGCTTCTCAATTTGTATATCGAACAACTCTGGGTGTTGTTTATAGCACAAGGAACAATATGGGCCCAATTTTGAGCCCGCCAACCCGAGAACCTGCGATCCAAAAAGTGGATATCTTGAGCCCGCCAGCCCGATAACCATGATACATATTACATATAATGTGTAATACATATTCAATATTGAGCCTTCTAGTCATGGAGTTTGTCTATCGATTTGTATATTGCAGAACTTTGAATGTTGTTTGGAGGACACATGACAATAGAAGTGAAATGTTGAGCCAACCATCCCGCAAGTCTGCGATCAAAAAAAGTGGCTAAGTATGGAATAAGGGATCTGTACATGCTATATAAAATGTCATGTCCATACTTTATAAAAGTACATATTTAGTATGTGTTTCTCGTTTCTCGGAGCCCGCCAGTGCTGGAGTCCGTCTGTCAATTTATATATTGCAAAACTCAATAAAAGTACAATTTTGAGCTAGCCAGTCCGCAAGTTCGCTTGTCAATTTGTATATCACATAATTCTGGGTGCTATTTGTAGGGCACCGAACAATAGAGGCCTGGTTTTGAGCTCGCCAACCCGAGAACCCACGATCCAAAAAGTGTACATGCTCTATAAAATATCATCCAACATGCAAGTCCTCCAGTCAATTTGTATATCATGGAAATCTGGGTGTTATTTGTAGGACACAGAACAATAGAGGCCTATTTTTGAGCTCGCCAACCCAAGAACCTGCAATCCACAAAGTGGCCAAGTATGGAGTGTGATATTTGTACATGCTTTATAAAATCTCATGTCCATACTTTATAAAGGTAGATATTTAGTTTTCCCTGCTTTGTACACATACTGTTTTGGTCACGACACAGTTGGTGTTGCACATGAATTATGAAATATACACCACGAGTTCGAGCGAGCGCTTTCGTTTCCTTAGCCAATTTTATGCCCATGGGTTCCCGACTACACATTATGAAACTCTCATTCCCCATGTTCTGAGTGTACATATTGCATAAAAAGCTTGGGTAATCCATGTCTATGCTCGTGGGTTCCCAGACGATAGAGTGGCATATTTCATGTCCATCTATATCTCTACATCACGAGTCCAACCGACCGCCATTCGTTTTCATAGTTCATGAATTTTATGGTTGTGGGTTCCTTTGTGGGCGCCATCTAACTTTCATGCCCCATGTGCATGGTATGCATCTCGCGCCGGAAACTTTAGTGATCTACAATTAGACCCGAACTCGAAGCTTTTGATAAATTTGTTTAATTAAATTGTACAATATCGATATTTAATATTAATAATTTAGTACTTGAAAATAATGTTTTTAGATAATGTTAGCTATATAGCATATATGTTATATCTGTCAATTTGTATATCGCAGAAATCTGGGTGCTATTTGTAGGACACAGAACAACAAAAGCCCAATTTTGAGCCTGCCAGCCCAAGAACCCACGATCGAAAAAGTGGCTAAGCATGGAAGTAGGGATATGTACATACTTTATAAAGGTGCATATTTAGTTTTCCCTGGTTTGTACACATACTAGTCTGGTCACCATACAGTTGGTGTTGCACATGAATTATGAAATATACACCATGAGTCCGACTGAGCGCTTTCGTTTCTGATCCATCCATACTTTATAAAGGTTCATATTTAGTTTTCCCTGGTTTGTACACCTACTGGTTTGGTCACCACACAGTTGGTGTTGCACATGAATTATGAAATATACACCATGATTCTGACCAGGCGCTTTCGTTTCCTTAGCCAATTTTATGACCGTGGGTTCCTAGCTACACCTTATCAAACTCTCATTCCCCATGTTCTAAGTGTGCATCCAAAAATTGGGTAATCCATGTCTATGCTCGCGGGTTCCCAGATGGCGAAGTGGAATCTTTCATGTCCATCTATATCTATACATCACGAGTCCAAACAACCACCATTCATTTTCATAGTTCATGAATTTTATGGTCGTGGGTTCCTTTGTGGGTGCCATCCAACTCTCGTGTCCCATGTACGCGATATACATCTTGCGCCCGAAACTTCGGTGATCTACAATTTGACCCAGACTTGAAGCTTGTGACTCATTTGATAATTTTGTTTAATTAAATTGTACAATATCAATATTTAATATTCATAATTTAGTACTTGAAAATAATGTTTTTAGATAATGTTAGATATATAACATATATGTTATATGTTATACATGTAGACATTCACATCTTGAGCCCACCGGTGCTAGAGTCCGTTTGTCAATTTGTATATCGTGAAACTCCTAGTGCTATTTGTAGGACACAGAACAATAGAGGCCCAATTTTGAGCCCGCTAGCCCGAGAACTCGCGATCCAAAAAGTAGTAAGTATAGAATTTCTTCTGTCAATTTGTATATCAAGGAACTCTGAGTGTTGTTTGGAGGACACAGACCAATAGAAGTGCAATGTTCAGCCAGCCAATTAAATTGTAGAATATCAAAATTTAAATTGTACAATATCAATATTTAATATTAATAATATAGTATTGAAAATAATGTTTTAAGATAATGTCAGATAGTTTATAGGGATCACCACCCATAAACAATCACAATCCTGGGCCCACTAACCCTGGAGTCCATTTGTCAATTTGTATATCGTGAAACTCCGAGTTCTTTTTGGAGGACACAGAACAATAGAAGTGCAATGTTGAGCCCGCAAGTCCGCTTCTCAATTTGTATATCGTGGAAGTCTGGGTACTATTTTTAAGGCATGAAGCAATAGAGGCCCAATTTTGAGCCCGCTAGCCCGAGAACCCACGATCCAAAGAGTATACATGCTCTATAAAATCTTAGCCACCCCGCAAGTATGCATGTCAGTTTGTATATCACAAAACTCTAGGTGTTGTTTGTATGACATGGTTGTTCGTCCTCATCTCTACTGGGAATTGGAATGTCATTTGCAGGACCTCAGGTTGGCCCGTTCATGAAATATTCAAACCCTAATTCTGAAAACGAGCACGACTGACATTTCCTTATTCCATACTTAGCCACTTTCCCGCAATTCCGCAAATATACAAACCATCCACTGAAGTGCACCATCATTCCCTCTTCTGTTTTACGCATTTTGCAGTAAAAAATTCCAACTCATGTAATTTCACTGTTGGACACTCACCTGTCCTCATTATCTCCTATAAACTTATTTTGAAGCCCATCCGACCACTTTTCAAACTTGGCCATTCCTTCCTTGCTTTCTCTTCCCCGTCTCCGTCACTTTCGCACCTATCTATAATAAAAAATAATATATATATATATATATATATATATATCTGTGTGTGTCTTCTTTCTAAATATTTAATGCTAACAACTCATCATGCAGGGACCGTGTAAATTGTCATAGATGGGTGAAAGGCTCGAGAAGATTTGCCATTAATGCGCATTCAACCAATATTTGTGGAGGATTTTGTTATCCCTTCCGAGTGTTAATTTCAAATACCATGGAATGTAATTTGCACGCCATCGACTTGGTTCATTCACGAAACCTCCAATCCTTAAATGTTCTTTGATGTAACCGCCACCTTCGCACTTCTAAGTATGAAATAATTAAGCTTTAATTATAACAAATCACCATACAACACGCATAAATATTGTCATTAATGAGCGAAGAGCTCGAGGAGATTTTCAATTCACATGCATTGAACCAATATTTCCAGGGGGTTATATTATCCCCTCCATTTGTTCATTTCAAGCAGCATTTGGAGAAAATAGATGTTTTCATAAACTACTGGCAAAAACTCCATAGTAGTTCTATAGAGATACAGTGAACATTTTCGGGCCTGAGGACCAGAACCACCACAGTAACAAAGCATCGCTCCAATGTCTTGCCACAATAACAAAGAAACCCAAAGTTCTTCAAACGAACGAGGTTCATCCTAAAATTGATAGTTCTCACAATCTTCCCATGCAGAAGAAGGGAAAAAGAATTGTAGGGGAGGCATAGGAGCCCGAAATTGAGAGTGAAAACATGGAACTTGACACTGATCTGGATAACATATTCTGCAACCTTGATCAGCTGGGAGACGTGATTCACCATAGCTACCCAATGGACATAGTTGATACCGAATTTTTTTACAAAGATGAATCCTTTGTATTCTAGAGTGTTGTTTTTGAAAGTGAATCTAAAAAATTAATTATTGAAAAGAGAGGTAAAAAATAAGAAAATAAAACATTGTTCAGAAGTTGACCTTTCCAATATGAAACTGTACCAAATCTCTGGACTTCACAGAGAAACCAGATATTTTCTTCATCATTCCATTGGAGTCATTGAGGCCGAGAATGCCAAACTAAAGGACCAAATCAAGGAGTTAGAGGAAGCTTTGATTCCTATGACATTTCTTGGCAGTCCTTTGGCAATAGCCATGCCTGTGACTCCCTGCACCCTTGCAACAAAGATAAAAGGATCCTTCATATTCTTCTCATCGTGTAGAGGATACGCGGAGAAAAATATCAATAAAAGAATGGAATCAATTACTAAGGACTAAAAAACATCACAAAATATGGATTCCCTGGGAACAAGGGCACATAACTTGCTCAAACTTTTGCAGACAGATTTAAAAAATGAAGAAACTTTCTATTTGGACAAGGTCATCCCTTTTTCCTTTCATGTCAACAAAATGGCAGACACGAAAAGAAGACAACATGATCTCCCCTCCAAAAAATGGCTCACTCAATTAGAAGCATGCTGGAAAGAGAAGGTGAAGAACCTATATCTCATTGTCCAATCATGTGAGTAAGCAATATCAAAGAAAGAAACATTATTCACAAAGCTCACCAAAATAGACTTAGCTAGAAGTACCAACGAGTTCCAGGACCCTAGATTAATTGTCAACTCGTTGGCGTTAACCAAGCAAGATTTCGATAAACAAGTTGATAATTTTAAGGCATTGTCTTTAGAAAATTTTTACAGGATTCTTGAATATGATGAAGATCACATGGAAAACTGGCTAGTCCGCTATTCGGTACAGAATGGAGACATTCATCAGGCTCTATGTAATCTTTCTATTGATCTAATTGAATTAGAAAATGAACTTTTCAGCATTAAAATCCGGAATGACATCAACGTCTCCCCCTTGAGAAGCTACATTGAATAATTTGTCGAAACAAACTTGAAGCGGGTCGCTGACGAAATCCAACAGGAAAAGGAATCAGAAAGAAAATAGAAAAAATACTTATATGGACCATCACTATAAGTCCTTTGTTTATCAATCTAGTTATTCAAGAGGGTCGGCGACGAAATCCAATAGGAAAAGGCATCAACAAGAAAATAGAAAAAATACTTATATGTACCATCGGTGTAAGTCTATACTAATCCTCCTTTGTTTATCAATCCAATTATTCCACCTTTTCTGAATAGAAATCTCTATCCAAATACTGACATCTTCCCATTTCTTCTTTTCAGGGATTACACTCTACTGTCTCCCACTTCTTCTTTCCATAGTCCTATTTCTTGTACATATTTCTCTTATGGTCTGCGGGAGCCCCAATCCCAGTCTATATGAAAAACGCATTTAAATTTCCATGAATATGTAACAAACTATTATTTTTTAATATATTCCAAATAAAACTATTTTTTTGTCTCATTTTATATTTATGTGGTCCTAGATTTTTATCTTCACCTATGCTGAATGTCAAGACATTATGTTTATTTTATTTCAATTGTCTTTTTTTCTGATGCATATCTTTTTCTTCTTGGTCATTTTAAAAATTAAATTCGAGATTAATCACTCATTTAAATTTGAGATATCATATTTCACACACACACACACACACACACACACACACACACACACACACACACACACACACACATATTTTTGAATTTCCAGGAATATGTAACATGCTTTTTATTTTTTGATATAAATGTCATAAAATTGTGTTTAATAGTTTTTTTCTACTCACACATATAGAGACTATGTCATTTCTTGCATGCTTACCACCTGTCCTTCATACTGCTTTCCACATCTATGCTGCAATTTCCATCTTCCCCTGCTACTTTTTCCTCATTCATCTGCATTTATCCCCAATTCAACTTGGTAGGGTCTTCGCTGCCATGCAACACTTGTTTGTGTTGAGTTCTTATAAATATTCAAAGTAGTCTCTATTTAATAGAAAATGTATCACCTCTTAAATTAGTTTAAAGTGGGGAAGTTTGAACAAAGCTTCGATAGGGTGTCTTGGAATTGTTCCCTTACTAGGAATAACCCAAGGAAAAACATCCATTTTGACTTCGATGTTGGGAAACAAATATTTGAATTTTTATTCCTTGGGAAATGAAAAATGAAAAGGTTTTTCTTCTTGATGGAGAGCAAGAGTAAAACAACAAGCTTCATGGTTTAAAATCATTTAAAGTTTTATTTACTAGATGACTCCACTATTTCAAGCTATAAGAAGAATGGAGATAACTAGGTCTCATCCTAGTTATGAAGCAACTCTGATTTATTCTTATCTGGAAAGTTAGTTATAGAAGGAAATAAATGATGAAAAGTGGGTTCTTCATCTTCATGTACTACTATTATCGAATAAATTTCTACTTTTGAATAATATGAATATTTTGAATAGTTACCTAAATTTAAAACTCCTCAAAAAATTCCTTTTGATCCTCCTTTGAAAGAAAATCAACCATTAGTTGATTTATGAAACTTGGGTCTTTATTTGTTTGCTATTAGAAATGTCTCACCTTTTTTACATTCAAGCTCTTCCAAACACAAGATGGTTTCCCCTAAAACCAAAAATTTAATTCTTCATCACATAATGACACATAATTGAAACCTAAATCCACTTGGAGTTAACCCATGGTTAATTGCTAGGTATGGATCTCTTAGACTTCCCCAAAATATGAATGACATGCTAATAATTACTTGAAAATACTTCTAAGTTTAATGGGGAAAGTGAAACATCAATAGAGGATCATATTTCTTCTTTTCAAGACCATATTGATAATATATCCATCGAAGATGAATATGTATATATGAAAAATTTTGTTCAAAGTTTAGAAGGAGATGCTAGGAAATGGTTTTAGAACTTACCTATAAACTCAATAGATGATTGGGACCTTCTCCAAACTACCTTCATGAACCAGCGGGGTGAACAAATAGATTATAAATACTACTTGACTGGATTTGCAACTCTAAAGAAAAAGAATGGGGAAACCATTTTGGAATTTAACAAAATATTTAATAAGTTGTATAATAAAATCCCCACTGACATTATACCCCCCCCCCCAACAAACAACTAAGGTCACTTATGCATCTTCCCATATTCTTGTTTCACTAGGATGTTGAGAGAGAGAAGGTCTACTAATTTATATCACATGAAAAATGATGCAGTTCACATTGAAGGCAATATGGGAGCCTCTGGAAAGACCAAGATTAAAGATGACAATTTTGGTAAAATGAAGCACAAGGAAGAAGCTCTTTCTCAAGTTTCCTCTTCAACTCCTCACCACGTAGATTATGAGGATATGAATAAACTAATTAAAGAATTATCCAAAAAATCAAAATAACGGAAGTGGGGAATAAAGAAGACGGTCTAGCACCTCAAAATGATGGCCAAAGAAACTTTCATCAAAATTTAGAGTAGAGAAATTTGAATTTTCCAGTTTGAAATCAAGTTATGTTTAGGCGACTGATCAATCCATAGATACTAAACCAAGAAAGGAGGGTTGAAGAGCCTCCCCTTCAACCTCCATTGTGAAACAATAATAATTATGTAGTGGAGGAGTATGTTTATGAAGATATGGATAAGCAAGAATTTCTCAAGGAACAATATATGCCACTGGACATTAATTTGTTAGAAGGAGAAGGGATTTATGCACACTTGATTTAAGAATACTATCATGAATCCCTGGGAATTCATAATTAGATTTTTGGGACATCTCCAAAGGAGGTTGAAGACTTATGGGATGCTCAGTATAGGTTCTATGTGGATGCTATGCAAGATGAGATACAACATAAGTACGATCTTCATCCCATACCACTTTCATATTATATGTTACCATTAAAGTCTCTAAATGATGTACCCAAAGTTAACATAGTAGATTTTGATGAAGATAAAAGTAAACCAATTAAAAAGAAGGATGAAGAGAAGAAGGAAAAAGGCATAGTTTATAATCCAAATTAGGGTTCATTTTGATTAACAAATGAACTAAGTAAAATTAGAATTCATATCCCTATAAATGAACTTGTGAAGATCCATTATTTTAGAGGAGACATTGATAGGTTCACTGGGTCTTCATCATCTCCTATTCATGAAACACCCATGGTTCATTTTGATATGATTAATGTCCAAGATGATTATCCTCAAGTACATGTGGGTCCATATTTGGAGGTAAAAATATAATGTAACCGCTTTATTATACATTAGATTGACTATCCATGATCAATTACTTCACAACTGTATTTTATTCTTAGGGGCACCACATAAGTTAATGCCAAAGGATACTATTGAAAAGTTGGGCCTAGATATTACAAGGAAATATAAAGACCTATACTCTAATTCAAGGAAGGTCCAATGTTTATGGATGAATAAAGATTTGGTGGTAAATTTGGATAAAACACTAAATAAAATCATAATTATTGATATCATAGTGGGATATGTACCAATGAGTTATGAAATTATATTATCTAGGTCTTGGGGGCAAAAGTTAAGGGATACTTTACAATTAGACTTTTCCTTTGCAACCATTCTAGTTTTTGGTGGATAAACAAGAAGACTTTATAATGAAGCAAGGATTGCATACACCATAAACGAGCACATTTTTTTTGGTGTACTTTGTTCATGATGAAATTGATAATTATGCCATACTGTCTTTGATGATACTAATAAAGTGGACATAATGTAGGAATTAGTAGTGCATTCCCAGTCTAATAGAAATGGAATATATAAAATATCTTTTGAGGGTGCATCATCAAAAGAAGGATCTGGAGCTAGAATCCTATTGATATCTCCTTCATGGGAAAATATTATGTTGTACTACAAGCTGAGATTCAAAACTACAAATAACGTGGTTGAATATGAATCCTTGGTTTTAGGGATTGAACAAGGAAGGAGAATGAACCTACAAAAACTATTCATTTTTGGGGATTCAACACTTGTGATTAATCAAGTGAATAATAAGTATCAAAGAAAACACCCAAGAATGAAATCATCTTTAAATAAAGTCTAGGATTTGGTTGAAAATTTCCTCGTAGCTGCTAATTTCACCATAATCCCAAGTGGCAAGAATTAGCTAGTTGATTATTTGGCTATGGTTGCAACAATTTTTATGCTACCTAATGTTTCATATTTAAGGTATGAGGTTGTGGTATTACATAGAAAATTTATTCTAGATAAAGTTAAACAATAGCAATTTTTTGAAGATGATCAACAAATAAATCCTTCTCTGGAGATGGAGAATGAATTCTCAACCATGTGTATTAATGAAGAAGAAGAATAAAATCAAGCAGAAAATAGGGATACTCAAGGTCAAGCTACACAACCATAGATTGGGAATCATAATATTGTGCATCTTAAAAAGAATTACATCCCCATAGGGATTATTCCCCTTGAGGATATCTTTGATAAAAAATATTTACCTGTAATACCATGTTTACTCCTTCGGTTGAAGACAATGAGGAAACAAATCTTGGCACTTCAGAGAAACCTAGGACGATAAATATTTCAAAGGTATTGCTAGTAGAATATAAGCAAAAGTATGTTAATATTTTCAAAGAATTTAGTGATACTTTTTCCTAGAGATACGAAGATATCCAAACTTATGATATGTCTATCATTGAGAAAACAATATCATTGAAAGAAGGACTTAAACCTTTTAGGAAAAATCTTCGACAAGTAAATCCATTATTGTTTCCAATGATCAAATAAGATATTAACAAGTTGTTAGATGCTAAGATTATAATTTCTTTGAGATATTTTGAATGGGTGGCCAATTTGGTTCCTATTCAAAATAAGAATGGTGATATTCACTTGTGTATGGACTTCAGGAATATTAATCGATTCCCTTTAAAAGACAACCATCCTCTTCTGAAGATGGATCATATATTGCAAAAATTGGTAGGTGCCCATGAAATGTATTCTAGATAATGTTAAACAATAACAATTTTTTGAAGATGATCAACAAATAAATCCTTCTCTGGAGATGGAAAATTAATTCTCAGCCATGTGTATTAATGAAGAAGAAGAATAAAATCAAGCAAAAAATAGGGATACTCAAGGTCAGGCTACACAACCATAGATTGGAAATAATAATATTGTGCATCTTAAAAACAATTATATCCCCATAGGGATTATTCCCCTTGAGGATATATTTGACAAAAAATATTTACTTGTAATACCATGTTTAAGCCTTCGGTTGAATACAATGAGGAAGTAAATCTTGGCACTTCAGAGAAACCTAGGATGATAAATATTTCAAAGGTATTGCTAGTAGAATATAAGCAAAAGTATGTTAATATTTTCAAAGAATTTAGTGATACTTTTTCCTAGAGATATGAAGATATACAAACTTATGATATGTCTATCATTGAGAAAACAATATCGTTGAAAGAAGGACTTAAACCTTTTAGGAAAAATCTTCGACAAGTAAATCCATTATTGTTTCCAATGATCAAATAAGATATTAACAAGTTGTTAGATGCTAAGATTATAATTTCTTTGAGATATTCTGAATGGGTGGCCAATTTGGTTCCTATTCAAAATAAGAATGCTGATATTCACTTGTGTATGACCTTCAGGAATATTAATCGACTCCCTTTAAAAGACAACCATCCTCTTCTGAAGATGGATCATATATTACAAAAATTGGTAGGTGCCCATGAAATTTATTCTAGATAATGTTAAACAATAGAAATTTTTTGAAGATGATCAATAAATAAATCCTTCTCTGGAGATGGAAAATGAGTTCTCAGCCATGTGTATTAATGAAGAAGAAGAAGAAAATCAAGTAGAAAATAGGGATACTCAAGGTCAGGCTACACAACCATAGATTGGAAATCATAATATTGTGCATCTTAAAAACAATTATATCCCAATAGGGATTATTCCCCTTGAGGATATCTTTGATAAAAAATATTTACCTGTAATACCATGTTTACACGTTTGGTTGAAGACAATGAGGAAGCAAATCTTGGCACTTCAAAGCAACCTAGGATGATAAATATTTCAAAGGTATTGCTAGTAGAATAGAAGCAAAAGTATGTTAATATTTTTAAAGAATTTAGTGATACTTTTTCCTGAAGATATGAATATATCCAAACTTATGATATGTCTATCATTGAGAAAACAATATAGTTGAAATAAGGACTTAAACCTTTCAGGAAAAATCTTCGACAAGTAAATCCATTATTGTTTCCAATGATCAAATAAGATATTAAAAAGTTGTTAGATGCTAAGATTATAATTTCTTTGAGATATTTTGAATGGGTGGCCAATTTGGTTCCTATTCAAAATAAGAATGGTGATATTCAATTGTGTATGGAATTCAAGAATATTAATCAACTCTTTTTAAAAGACAACCATCCTCTTCTGAAGATGGATCATATATTGCAAAAATTGGTAGGTGCCCATAAAATTTCCATGATGGATGGTTTTTCTGGGTATAATCAAGTTGCAATGAATAAGGAAGATGAATATAAGACTACATTTACCACACCTTGGGGTACATTTATGTAGGACAAGATGAATTTCAGTTTAATGAATGTAGGATAAATGATCCAAAGAGCTATGGATATTGATTTTATAGACAAAAGGGATAGATTCATAGTCATCTATTTAGATGACATGAAAGTATACTCAAAAACCAATGATAAACATCTTAGACACTTTATGTAGGTTTTCATCAAGTTAAGACAATATGGACTATCTCTTAACCCCCCAAAATCCTTTTCTTCTATAATTGAAGAGAAGATGCTTGGCCATATTATATATTAGGAAGGAGTCAAGATAGATCTTAAGAGAGTAGAATAAATTCAAGCAATCAATTTTCTGAGGCACATGTAAGAGATTTAGTCATTCATTAGTAAAAATAAATTTATGAGAAGATTTATTCCCAAATTAGATGAATTGTCAAATAAATAACTAGCATGCTTAAGAAGGAAAGTGAGGTGAAGTGAACTGAATCAACAAAAGCATATTTTTACCAAATAAAGAAAGAATTAGGAGATGCTATTGTTCTTGTAAGTCCTGACTACATTAAGGATTACCTAGTTTTCCCTCTTTCATTAGAACATACAATCATAGATTTCTTGTTGCAAAGGAACAAGGATGGTCATGAGAAACCAATAGTATTTGTTAGTTGAACGTTGTGTAACACTTTTTTAAAATACAATATAATGGAGAAGAAAGATGTTTCTCCAGTGAAATATTTGAAGGAATTTCTATATTATATTCTTTGTTCAAAGGTGACCACATTTGTTCCTCATATATATGTTAATAATATTTTTTCCCAACAAGACTAAGATGGAAGAAGAGGTAAGTGGATTACCAAAATATAGGAATATGATATGGAGATCAAGCCAACAAAGTTGGTCAAACGACAAGGTTTGGAAAATCTCATGGTGGAATATAACTGTAAATATTTGGGGATAAAAAAATTTGCGAAGGGATATCCCAAGGAAATTTCGAAAGATCGGTTCCAAAATCTACAATTAGAATTGTTAGCACCTGTGCAACCTCATTTACAAACCAATGAAAGGTTTTCTAAATCTTCTTGGTATGCCTATATTATTTCCTATCTTCAAAACCTTCAATGTCATATATAACTAAATAAATTACAAGCTCTCTCTTTGAAATTAAATGGTATGAAATATTGTATCCTTGGGGAAGAGATTTATTGGAAAGACCCTACTAGTATTTTTCTTAATTGTGTTCTATAATATGAGACAAATGCATTGATAAGAAAGCATCATAGTAGCATGTGTGGAGGTCATTACACTTGGAGAAATACAACATACAAGATCTTGAGGAGTGTATTTATTTTATGAGTCTATTTACACATTTTAACAAGAAAGTGAGGGCCTATGTTGAATGTCAGATGTTTGTAGGAAAACAAAAGTGGGCTCCAATGCCTTTGAAAGAAATAGAAGTAGTAGCTCATTTTCAACAATAGGGATTGGACTTCATTGGAAAAATACACCCTCACTCTAGTGGTCAACATCAATGGATATTGACAACTACAAAACTACTTTACAAAAGGGTGGAGGTGATTCTTGTAAAGAATGTTATAGATATAATGGTAATCAAATTTTTTTTCCTTTGGAAAAAAAAAATTAATATTACCAAAAAGGAAATATAACCCGTTACAGTCCAAAACAAGGTCTTTTCTGGTCCAGTTACATATTCAGTAAAAAAAAAACATTACTATAGATCTTATAGAGCTTTTACCTCTTGTATTCCTTACATCTTTTTCACAAAAACACAGATTCAGTTAGTCAATTCCATTCTTTCATACATTCTCCACTTTAGCCTTATAGATGGAATTCCATTGATTTCATTTCTACTCCAAAAAATTCATAGAAACCAAAGGTGCATGTAGGAAGGAGAAAAGCCTCATTTGAAAGTTCTCCTGCTTTTACATTCAACTCATGGATAATATGCTTGAAATACATCCACTCAATGGTTAGAAAAACAAGCTTGATATATCTCATGACTAGCTCAAGTATGATATCATGTGCAATATTTTTATTTTTATCCCAATCAATTACTAACTTGGAATCTCCCATAACTTGTAGCTTCTTAACTTCCTTTTCTTTGGTGGTTTCTAGAAGTGTTTAGAGAGTAGTAAATTTTGCCCTGTTATTGGAACTAGGGAATGGGGAGTATCTGATATACACACAATGGTTATGATTAATAAACAACATGACACCCACATCACATATTAGGCGATGTCCTTGAATTTCCCCATCAAAGTAGTCCCAAGGTATCTCATAGTCAAGTGAGAGCATGATTGGATTGCGAGTTGGCCTTTCTTTTGGCTCTTCCTTGAAATATACATCCTGATTGAGAGTAATGGAAGCCGTTACTTCTGGGGGGACAAATTTATATTTAAAAGTGGCCTGATTTTGTGCCCATGAGATATTATTAACCAGTAGGATAGGAAAACCCGCATAAAGTTTCATTGATCTCTCTTGGACCCAATCTTTGATCCAGTCATCCATGATTTATTTATGCCAAAATGAATTTGCACCCAATTTTTCCTTGATTATCTACATTACCTAGGGTGCATAAGGACAAAAAATAAAAATGTGAGAAATGGATTCAGATTGTTATTTACATGGGATGCAACAATTGGGTCTAGTCCATCCCCTTTTAACTCTGTTATCCCAATTGAGCATTTTTGAGTTCAAAGTCAACCATGGGGTGATTTTACATTTGAGGGGGGTTTTAAATTTCCACAGCAAGCCCCACCACCACTTTTTAGGTCCTGTAAGTCTATCTTCTTGCCAATATTTATAGCCTAATTTTGTTGTGAAGGATCCATCCTGAGGGTTTTTTGGCCAAAACATACATTCTTCCTCATTATCATCTAAAGAAATGAAATTGTCACGCAAATGGTTCACATAATTTCCCATTCCATAAAATGGTCACCAAACAGATCCAAAGAGGCAACATCTCACCAAATAAAACGACCTCTAGTTTGTGGGAATTCTGAACTCGCATACTTCAAACTGAATATATTTTGGTTCTTCAGTTTCTGAATCATGGAATTTGAGAATTTGAAGTTTGGTCCAGAGCATAACCATGGGTATTTACCTAGGCGTATGCTTCCTCCATTTCTTATTTTCCATACCATCCAGTCTCCCACCAAGGGGAAAGTATCTACCATTTCTTTCCAAACAATTGATCCTGTAGTGGATTTGAGAGGGTCTCGAAACCAATTGATAATGGTCATGGAGGGGGAATACTTAGAATTCATAATCCTACTCCACAGGGGAGATCCTTGAGTGAGCCTCCATAGATTTTTTCCTACCAATGTGTGAGAAAAGGGGTGAATATATTTCAACCCCCATCCTCCTAGATCCTTAGGAGAGAACCAACAAGACCAATGAGAATCTTCCAGGGGACTCATTGGTTTTGAGGGGAATGGATGAGCAAGAAATTCAGGATAAGATCATAGGGGGTGCCATGACTAAGTAAAATTTCAACCATACATAAGAGAAAACTAGGGAGAAATCACCAGCAAAGGAAATTACCCAGGACTCGATATCAAAGCATTTTTACACTCTAGCGATTCTAAGCAATATATTTTCCTGGGTGATCATCTTATTTCCCAATNCACCTCATCCACTGATTGGGAAATAAGATGATCACCCAGGACTCGATATCAAAGCATTTTTACACTCTAGCGATTCTAAGCAATATATTTTCCTGGGTGATCATCTTATTTCCCAATCAGTGGATGAGGTGGACGATTTACATCTCTTTGCCTATGATAAGAAGCTGAAATATATAGTGAAGAGAATGCTAAATTTTTACTATTTTTATTAGTTTAATTCAAAATTACATGAGTATTCAATGCATTAAAAAAAAAACAACATAAATAGGATCACTGAAAGAAACACAATCACAAGGTACACAACAGTTTATCCCAGGAAACCCTCATGGGGGAGAAAACCCAGAAAAAACTTCCTCAATAATAGATTTCCAATACAATTCCAAGACTAAGACCAAAACACCAAGAATAAACTAAGACTGAGCATGCACCTCTCTTCTCCTTCCTCCTACAACTGAAAATGCCTTCAAGATATGTGCACTAGATGAGTGAGTGTATGAATGAACAAGTGAGGCACCATCATCACGTATAAATACTAGTTGAGGAGGCACTAGGGTTATGTTTCTTCACATGGTAGGGACAACTTCTTCTAGAAGTGATTAAAACCACCTTATAAACACTAGGGGTCAAATTTACAAATACCACCATATAAATATGGTTTGACCAATCCACAAAAGGGGATTTGATCTTATACAAGACTCAACATAATCAATCCACAAAAAGGGATTTGATCTATAAGATAATAACTCAAATATAATCAGAATATTCTTTGAAGTTACAATATTTCAACACTCCCCCTTAACAAGAAGGGTATTCTAATTACATGACTCAATACAACATCATCAAGAGAAGGATAGGGAAACATCATCATCAACATCTGGAACATTGATTGGCACATCTATAAATAATCAAAAGATTTTCTCATCATGAATGTCATCATCGCTTAAAACATGGAGTTGGAGTAACATCATCATCATCATCACCACGAAGCTAGAATATCAACATCAATAGCATTATGATGGAACAACATCATCAATATAATGAAGCTGGAACAACAACATCATCAACAACACGAAGCTAGAACAACATCATCAATATATGGCAACATAATGAGGCAGGTGTATCAACAACAATATTTTTGGTACTATGAAAGGCAATCCTTATTGGAACTTTGAGATCTTCCCAAAAATAATAATATTCCCTAGGATATAAAATCCTAACAGGCTAACACATGGTACCTTGACAAGCTGTCCCTAACGGACCTTCAGGATCTACCCAAGAATCATAAGATTCCCTAGTATACAAAATCATAATGGAGATACCACTACTGACCATAGATGTCATATACATGCATAGGTACCCTGATAGAGCATCCTTACCGGACCTTCAGAATATGTACAGGGATGATTAGTCCCTTAGGATATAAAATCCTAACTGAGCTACCCATTGTTGATCAGGATACCATAGTATCATCAAAATCACTCCCCCTTGCGAGGGAGGTCCTTTAGGACTGCACCAATCTTGTCTCAGAAGTACTCAAACTTCACATGAGATAGAGGCTTAGTCAACACATCGACAACCTGCTCATTTTTGCCAACATATTGGAGCTTTACAACTCTCTTCTGCACCATGTCACAAATGTAGCGATACCAAATTTCTATGTTCTTCATCTTATCATGGACCACCAGGATCACCATCATCTTTATACAACTCTGGTTATCACATAAAATCACAGTGGCTTCCACATCTAGATCGAACAGACCTGTAAACAACTTTGGAGCCATATGGATTCAAAACTGGCAGAATATGTTGCAATGTTCTCTTCTTCTGTCATGCTAAGAGAAATATTGGATTGATTCCTTCTTTACCATGAAGTCATGCCTGACCCCAAACTGAAACAACATCCTGAAGTGATTTTCCTGTCTGAAGCACTTCCAACCCAATCTAAATCAGTATAACCACACAGTCTGAAGTCATGATCTCTAGTATAACAAAGACCATAATCCAATGTACCCTTAAGGTATCTCATCACATGATTTGCAACTACAAGGTGAACACTCCAAGATCCACTAGATATTGATTCAAGGTGTTCACAACAAAGGATATATCTAAAATGGTATTTGTCAGATACATCAATGATCCAATAATATGTTTGTATAGAGTAGAATCAACAAACTCTCATGAAGTATCAACTAGGAGCCTCAAATTCGTTTCCATGGGTGTGTTCATGGATTTACATTCCAACATGTCAAATCTCTTCAATATTTCAACTTCATACTTACCTTGGTTAAGGTAGATCTTCCCTGGGCTCTGCCAAACTTCAAGATCTAATAAATAATGCATTGGCCCTAGTTCTTTCATTTCAAACTTTGCAACGAGCTTCTTCTTGCAATCTGTGATGATATTATCTTCTCCTGTTAAGAATAAGTCATCCACATACAGTAGCAATATAATTGGCTCATCATTCATAACCTTGAAGTAAAGGTTATAATCAACTTTACTCTTTGTAAAGCCCAATCTTGTCAGGAAACTATCAATTTTTCCATACAAAGCTCTAGGAGCTTGCTTCAACCCATACAAATATTTCTTCATCCTGCAGACATGAGTCTTTCTATCTTCAAATCCAAACCCTTGTGGTTGTTCTATATACACTTCTTCTTCAATAACACCATTTAAGAAATTTGTTTTCACATCCATCTAGTGTAACTTCCACTTCATTTTAGCTGCAAGAGATATTATGATTCTAATAGAAGTATATCTGGTTACAGGAGAAAATGTTTCTTCATAGTCAATACCTTCTTTTTGAGAAAAACCACGAGCCACAAATCTTGCCTTATTTTTTTAAATACTTTCGTCTGTTGCATGTTTTAATTTGTATATCCACTTGGAAGATACCACATCTTTGTTCTTGGTATGGGAACTAATTCCCATACACCATTATTTATGATGTATTGGTATTATTCTATCATGGTGTCCGTCCATTCTTTCTTATGAACGACTTCTTCAAAGAAAGTAGGTTCCTCTTCTATGAGATCACACATCAAGGCCATATAGTTGGAGAATGGACTAGGTTTCTTGCTTTGTCTCATGGTTCCTTCTGGGGCACCATACTTCTTTTCATCTTGAATAAGTTCTTTCTCCCAAGATATCTTTCTCTTGTGAGAGATCATCATATGGGGAGGTTCTTGAGATTCTATCATATCATGATCTTTTGGAATCTCATCATTAGGGGTAACTGTAACTTCCTTCATGGGTTCTGCAACTCTGGGAGCTACAGGTTCTTCTTCATATACTTTTGCAAGCTGACATTTCCTTGATCTTTTGAGTGCTACATATTCATAAAAGGTTACATCTTTGTTGATCTCAATATGATGGTAACCTGGTATGTAAATTATGAAGGCCTTAGAGACCTCATTGTATCCAACAAATATTCCCTTCTTTCCTGAAGGATCCAACTTAGTTCCCTTTTCTTTTGGAATGTGTACAAATAATAGACAACCAAATATTTTGGGATGGATCACTTTTGAATTCTTTCTAGTGAACATTTCTTCAGGAGTTTAAAATCCAAGTGCACTATGGGATAATCTGTTTTGAACATATATTGTTGTTCTTGTTTCTTCACTAGGCCATAAGTGCATTGGAAGATATTGATCATGAATCATAGTCTTTATCGCTTCTCATTTTACACCACACTTGAGAATATTGAATATATATAGGTGAATGAGGTAACCAAAGGATATATAAGCCAAATTTCAGAGGGAAGGTGAAGAAAAGAAGGCCGGAATTCAAGGGAGGATAAATTCTTTTGATGATGCTTTCTAAGGTATGTTATTTACAGGTCATCTCACCATTTTCACAATAAGGTTTTTTCTAGAATGATTCATACCGTGAAATTGAGATGCCATTGAGGAAACATATCCAAGTATATGTGGTAAAAATTTCAGCTTGTGGATCGTTCTACTTTTGGAGTTACACTCTGTGGAAAATAGGGTTTGTGGCTAGTCCCAAGACTAGTCTAAAACATGTGTTTTGTGTAAAAACGTCATAACTTATTCATAAAAGATACAAATTTAGTAAGACTAAATGTTGGTTGTTGTAGTACACTCTGTAGTATTTTTTGTAACATTTTCATATCCATTAAACAAATATTCTATGCGGGCACGCTCTACATGATTACTCTCTAGAATAATCTAGAATTCAACAAGGTATGCCATTTTTTCTATAACTCCTTTTCTGAGAGGTTCCAAGTAGTGACATCTGGAGGAATTGCAGAAAACAAGCTGAAGAACAATCTGCACTATTTTCAGATCTTTATTCATTACAGGTACATAGTTATGATAATTTCAAGTTAGGGTTATTGACTAATCCCAAACTAGTCATGTGGTACTAAAGAAAAGTTTGATGACAATGCTAGTCTCTTGTTGTGAAAGTTAAGGAAGGTTTGCATGTATGTGATCATATACAAGATGTCTATTACGGAGTTACAAATCATATTTGGATGACGAAATTGATGAGGGATTTTGGTCAAGGTACATGTTGGGTACATGGTTGAGACAAGTAGTTGATGAGTAGGCACATACATGAGGTGTATAGTTGATGATGTTGGTACATCTTGATGAGTCATAGCAGATGAGTAGTTGATACATTATTGGTACATACTTGGTACATGGTTGGAGGCACTTGTTAGTAGTATTGTTGACACATGGTTTATGGATGATGTAGCATACTTGTATTGGTATACTATTATAAGGACATATTGATCTTGGTGATGATTATGAGTTGTTGGGTTATGGTTGGTTGATGCACATCTTTGAGAGTTGTCTTGGTGATTGATCTTGGTGAGTAGATTTGATTTGATTAATAATAATGATGAGACATGTTGTTGTGATAGTTTGTTTGGACAAGTTGTTGTGACAGGTTATTTGTACAGATTTGGTTCATGGTTGATGCACTTGTTCATGGTACAGGTTTTGTACAGGCTTGGTGCATGGTTGATGAACTTTTTCACGGTATAGGTTTTGTACAGGTTGGTGCATGGATTATGCACTTGTTTATGGTACATGTTGATTGTAGGTTGAGGTACAGGTTGGTGCATGGTTGATGCACTTTGTTATGGTACAAGATTATTACAGGTTGATTGGTACAGTTTTACAATAGTATATCTCACAGTGATAGGGTGACAGTGGTTCCATCATTATACTTATACATCAGTGCGGTTGGATGGGGCAAGGACACGTGGTTGTATCCAGAGAACATACGGGGTTGTAGCCTCCTTCTGGTTGTAGCCAGAGAATTGGGGAGTTGGAGCTTCCCTCAGGTTGTATCCTGAGAAACTAGGGGGTTGGAGCCTCCTTCCAGTTGTATCTAGAAAACAAAGGAAGTTGGTGCTTCCAATGAATGAAATTCTTTAATACATATAAGAAAAAACATTCTGTGGTTTTCTCCCGCTTTGGGTTTCCACGTAAAACACTGGAGTACTGTGTATGTGTATGATTGTTCATTTTTTCATTGCTTATTTACTATACAGTTATTGGATGATAATGCTACATTGATATAACACTTGGATTATATAGTTAAAAAGGATTCTATTTCTCTATTACTGATTCACCCTGCCTCTCAGTAATCCAAAAATTGGTATCAGAGTTGGTTCCTTCAGAAAATAGTTTAACCACTGGAAGGAGACCATGGATTATTCTGAGAATGAAGTACCAATGTTTAATGGCCAGAATGGTTTTAAGTATGAGATGTGGAGCATAAGGATGAAAGTATTTTTATAGGCACATGGACATTATATTTTGTTATCAATTGTTACAGGATATGATAGTTCAAAAAGGGCAAAGACCACAACCAAGAAAGAATTGAGGAAGAATAACAAAATAGAAATAGATTTCATATGGGAAGGATTACCTAATCTAGTAAGAGAAAAGGTTGGAAAATGTTCATCAACAAAAGAACTTTGGGATAATTTACATGACATATATTCTTCACCCATCACAGATTCAGAAAATGCCAAATAAGATGTAGATACAAATCAAGATGAATTATGTTCACCGTGTCAAGAATATTCATAAGATGAAGAGTACATAATCACCATGTGACATCCCCCAAAATAAAAAAATTGGAAATTTAAATTTTTGGAAATTTATTCCGTTTTTGGTAAATTCAAATTTGGAATTTTTTTCCATTTATGGCAATTTCGAATTTCGAATTTGTTAATTGTAATAAATTATTATGACTATTGGGTAGAGATCTGATTTGACCCAACTAACTATTTGACAATGACACTTGTTTAAAAACATAATATTTTATATTGATTGCAGGAAGACAAATGGAACAACCATGTTAAAAGTAGTTGACCATGACTCCATGAGTGGGGAACATGTTGGAACTACCCCTGGGCTGATTTTTACAAGTGGAAAATTAGTGATTTGGCCATTGGCAACCCCTGAAAATCAGGGATTTAGGAAGCTGCAAAAATTCCCAAGGAAGGGAAAAGACTTAGGGAAGTTACAAATAAGCATATTTGAGGAGGCAGGACGCTGCTAAGTATGCTGGGGAAAGAGACTATAGATTTTTTTTTTTTCACTTGCTGTTATGAACACTGAAAGGGTGTGAGGCAAGGGTAAAATTGACTGAATTGAAGGACAATGTTATAGAGGGATTTCCAAGTTCGCCCTTATGGACTCATGGTCAGGATAGGGGGTGAATCGACCAAGTGATCATGGCTGCTCGATTCTACGGTTGGGAGGAACGTGGTTGTTCCCTTTGTTTTCCCGCAAGTTTATTTAAGATATGATACTCTAAACTCTATATGTCTGAATTGATTTTATATTGGATGTATTGTACTTGTTATATCTTAATGGAAATGGTTTCTAGCATCTGTTTTAATGATCGCATAATTGTTGTAAGTCTTTTTCTGTATCTACATATTCAGTATTTCTGCCTTTGTGGGATGAATTGGTTATTGTTATAGTGGAATCCTTAAAGTTGGTATGCACGCAATAACCTAGATAAAGGTTGTTCGATTTCATGAAATATACAGTCCACTTAACTAGCGAATAGTTACACTTGAATTCTGGAATCATCCCCTTAGTAACCCCTATTATGGATTTAGAGATTGTATGTAAATATAAAAGATATGATACCCTCATAGAATTCAGCAAATAGACTATAGGGTTTAATTATGGAAATGTTTTCCTGAAATGAAACCTTAGGAGGAATCGAATATATATATCCATGAACGAACAGATCTATTACAGGCAGGTATATATTTCATTCTGCAAATTTTTATTCCTATAACGTAATCACATATGTAGTCGAACTTGGATAGATCTGAAATAATGAAGTATATGGGAATGAACATAATCGAAGAAGCAAGAATACCCTAAAATTAACAAGATATTCATGCCAGGATCATACTACTGGAAAATGAATAAATGAACTCGCTAATACATTAACAACATATGACGTATCTCACATTTGCTGTGCGCAGAGAGGAACAAAGAATTTTATGGATGTAGCATTACCATATAGGATATATGTTAAATTTGCTTCGCATTTACAGAAAACGTTTTTTAAGAAATTACAGAGTAATGCAATCTATGCTGAAGATGCAACCGATCGAAAAACAAACACATACAAATATGCAGAGACTGGAAGATGCGATACCTCTGAAACGATCCCCGTTGGGGTATTTTTTTACCAAATTATAATTACATTAACAAGAGACTAGTCTTACAGACATTAATATAGTCAAGAAAGGATGGCTATTATAATTGTTTAAAGATTTCCGAACACTTTCAATTACAGAAGTAATGTACAGAATGACGAGGATAAGCTACTTCCAAATAGAAATAATATTCCACCACTTCTAAGCTTAACTTATTTAAGAGTTTTCCCAACAAAAAAAAAACTTAGAACTGTTTCTCTAAATTCTAGTTTTAGAATATCAGTCATTTCCTACAACATGCTTGACTATATGCATATCCTTAAATGGAACTTAAAAAAAAACAAAATGGGATTAACTCTCATATATCCGGTACAGGATATCGGTGCATGAGTAAGATTACTTTTAACAACAAAAAGCTACGAACATAATTGTGACCTCCATGCTGTGATTTCAGAGACAAGTGGAAGAGTCACATTTTGGAACCCGAGTACCTTTTTCATGATGAGCAGAGGCCGGTACCTGCGCTGTGAAGTGGGCACACTTGCATTCGGTCATCATAGAAAACATTAGTAAAATACAGAGTAGAACCTTAAATTATAAACTAGAAAGGGTAGATTGATAACCATAGCTTTGTCGGATTACTTAACTTCAAGGTCGAAAGGCCGCACCCTCCAGTTGCCATGCTTTGCTTTGTAATCAACCTGGCTAAGGGCGAATGGTCCTAGAGCTCTTGGTGGGTACCCTCGCAACAAGTAGAGTCCCACAATTAATACAGAGAAACCCTTTTTACAGAATCAAATAATTACTTTGAAAAATAACATTGTGTATTCAAGAGATAAATCATTTGATAAAGACCCTTTACGAACAAAATGAAGAACGTAAAGAACAGTATCATACACATAGCCAATAGAAGTCCTTGTGGGGAGTAACCTAACTCAGCAAGAGATAAATCACCGATAGACCACTACCTTACTACAAATGATATGCACCAGTCACAGAGGAGAAACTTATACGTTAAGAATCCAGATTGACCCTCTATTTTCTTGGAGCCTTCACACGACGAAGGTATAAACTCTTCTGAACTACTCTAAGTTACTCCCAAGTAAATTTTCTAGTTATAGGGTAAACAAAAGGATTGAACCAGAGATAAACCCATGGGACACAAACAGTGGACACGAAGTACGACCTTAGGTTCACAAAGGAAAGATTAGTGACTCACGGATACAGCAATAAAACTTCTTCTACAGTCATTACCAAAATAAAAGGAGAAATGCGTAGACTCTGAACATGACTATCAGAAGTAAAGAGGGTCTGTAAATCCACAGTAAAGTTTACAGAAAGAAAAATCTTTCTCGATGTCAACCAAAACAACAAACTCTATTTCGAGCTTGAAATATGACAATCCCCTAAAAGAACTTACCAGGTAGTCGGATATTTCCATCGACTTCACCAAAGATTGCTCGTAGAGGTGATAGCATTTCCCTGTAGAAGAATGCATAACACAGAACCCTCTCCTTCAGAGGCACATGGGAAGAAATGATATCGCCAAAAACCTAAGAGGGACAAGTACCACTCTTTACATCATGGGAGGTACAATCCTTACACTAGGGAAAAGCTGGTGCATCAGGATTGGGAGGAACAGGAGGAAGAGTCATTGGGACTGAGGTTAGTAGGACCCTAATTAATTTCAGAACAGAGCCTTAAACTCCTTCTGACAGGTACATCCACCCCCCCTTAATGCAGAAGATACAAAGTTAAACAACAGTAAAACCATGATTGTCCAGTGAAACTAATCGGCCGCCAAAACTTTTGTCTTTGAAGTTATCATTTCCTTACTCCAATAAGTGAAGGAGAGTTAGTTAATTTAGTTATGTAGAGAATGATGCGGATTTGATCAGGTTTGATTCATTATGGTGGAGACGCATTGTAACATAACTAAAATGAATCCATCAAAGGAAAACACTTTGAAACCACTCCTAAACCATCATTAATATCCTTAAACCCTTTCCTGTCACGTACTACATTCAGGACTTGAAGTCTGATGTTGACACAGTTAGGTAAGTGTACGAGCATTTAACTCTCGGGGACATAAATTTATGCGCAAAATCCAATAGCCCGATTCTATTAAAAAAAGGGAATTGAAATTCAAATCCTAGTGTATATGTAGATATGGGTATTGTATTGAAGTATTTATAATAAAGTATGAGTTAGAAAATACTTGTATTCGATGGAAACCTCTCTTAAGAGTATTGAGTTAGTGTGTCATAAGGTTATGCAAATCAAAAACAAAATTTAAGTACCCACCTTACAAGTTGATTAAACGAAGATAAATGGTAAATATTGTACCACATAAATTAATTTTTTTATGATAAATTTGAGGTTCATTACACACTAGCGGTATGTTGTTTTGTTTTAATTGTAAAAAATGTGGACATCTTGAAATAGAATTCCATGAAGGAAATGATACAAAAAAAACTAATTGAAGAGGAAGACAATTATGAAGAAGAATTGATTAGTGCTTTAGATGAACTAAGAGAAGAAAACAATTCACTCAAGAAATAATTGATGAAACAAAAGGAAAGTGTTCACATTTTTTAAGAAGCCCAATAGGTCATCGAGAACTTAAGAACTTAGCTAGAAGAATCCATAAAGATCGAAGAAAATCTTGAATATCAAAAGAAGTGTTTGGAAACCAACATAGCAACACATAAGGAAGAAGAAAAAATGAGAGAGAAGATATTGACAGATCATCTTAAGGAAAGAACTAACGATCTAAACTAGCTTGAGGAAGATTTTGGTCAAGAATATAAATAACTTGAAAAAGAAATAATCACATTAAAAATTCAGCTTGAAGAAGCGAAAAGAACAGAAGAGTCATGAAGTTTCAAATAATGAAGAAAGAAGAAGGGGTTGAGAAGCTTGAAGAAGAAGTTGTCACATTGAGAAGTAAAATCGTTAAGATAAAAAAGAATGTTGAAGAAACAGAAACATCCACATCAGTTATAGAAAATGAAGAGAAGCACTCTAGGTTGCTAGAAAAGAAGAATGAAGAAAATAGAAAATAGAAAGAGCTATGCAGAAGTACTCAAAGGAAGGAATCATGGTCAACCAAAATCTAAGAAAACTATTGAAGATACATCTTCAAAAATACCATCCATGTTCAAGCCACAAAGGAGCTTCAATCATGATCATGATCAGTCAAGGAAAAAATTTAGAAGGACTACGCCACAAGGAATATCATTCACTCCTAGGTATGCAAATTTATTTTATGGTCATTTTTTTATTGTACCAACTTTGGACATAAGGTTGCAGATTGTAGGGATTATAAAAGAAATGTTCAAGCAAGAAGTGCCTATGTAGTCACACGTAACATTAAGTGTTACAAATGTCATAACTATGGACACATAGCCGGTGATTGTAGAAGCATGATCGATACTTCCATGAAAGAGAATATTGATATCAAATATAAGAAAGTATTGATAAGAAAATAGGAAGAACAGGTGAACAAAGACCAGGTACCATAGATCACAAGATTGACATTAAAAGAAGATGAAAATTCTACAGAGAAAAAGAAAGATGTCAGATACAAAAAGGTTTGGAAAATAACTAAAAGAAAGGAAGGACATGTAAATAAGGAATAGGTTCAATATATTGTACTTTCAGGCATTGTAGTGAAAGATGAATCCACAAACAAAAAGAAATATTTCAGAGCTCAGAGAGATAATGAATCTACCAATGAAGATGATGATGAATCTACCAATGAAGATGATGATGAATATGCATCAGAGCAGGAATTGTTTTGAGCCATTCGGCTTAGAGAATCCCAAGTAATATGAATATTAGACATGGGGAGTCTATGCGATAGCTGTGACAGACCAAAGAACCATCCTTCGAGCATATTGTATAGTTTGAGAAGACAGATTCAGAGAAATCGGTTAGCAGAAGTACAGTTTGATAGATTAATCAAGACTTCATGATAGTATAGTGATAAATGGGTCAGCATTATGGACATTTGCGCAAGTAGAGTCTTGGACAGTATGTACAGAGATGGATTTGTAAGAACACTTAGCAGGTTTGAACAGATATATGATAGTGGACAAGAGCATGGATTTATAGATTGGTTCAGAGAGTGTTTCAGAGACAAAGGAACATTATCATAATGGATTATAATTACACAGGAAATGGCTCGAACAATGCTAATGGATTCCAAATTGATAGATATTTTTTGGACACATGCAGTGCATACATCAGTTCACATTCAAAACAGAGTAATTATCAAAAAAAACAATGAAAAAACTTCCTACGAACTATGGAAAGGAAGTGCAGACAAAAACCTCTACATCAAGGTAACTCAAGGTAATATTTTATTAATTGAAATTTATGTTGATGATATTGTTTTGGACGTACTAATGACAGGTTAAGACATAAATTTGAAAAGGATATGCATAATGAATTTGAAATGTCATTAATTGGAGAACTATCCTTTTTCTTGGGTCTTTAGATATGTCAAAGAAACCAAGGAATTTTTATTTCTCAAACTAAGTATATCAGAGAAATGTTAAAGAGGTTTAGAAGGGAAGATTGCAAAACAGTTACCACTCCTATGCAAACCAGTTGCAATTTGAGAGAATATGATGATTCAAAGTCTACAGACCAGAGGCAATATAGGTCAATGATTGGTATCTTACTATATGTGACAACATCGAGACTAGATGTAATGCAGGCAGTTGGACAAGTGGCACGATTTCAAGCAACACCAAAGGAATCACATGTATTAGTAGTGAAGAGGATTTTCAGATATCTCAAAGGAACATAAGAGTTTGGATTATGGTATCCAAAAGGAAAGGATATATCACTTATTGCCTACACAGATGCATATTGGGCAGGTTGCATTGATGATCAAAGAAGCACCAGTGGAGCAACGTTCTACTTGGGTGAGTGTTTAGTATCTTGGCTAAGAAAAAAAAATCAATATCCTTATCTACAGTCGAGACAGATTATATTGCAGCAACAACATGTTGTACACAGGTTCTATGGATGAAACAAAGTTTGACATATTTACAGGTTGTGTATGATGAGCCTATTCCAATCTATTGTGATAATACAAGCACCATTAGTATATAAAAAAACCCGGTGATGAACTCCAAGACGAAGAACATTCCAATCAAGTATCACTTTCTATGGGAACAAGTTGTAGAGAAGAACATAAGAGTCAAATGTGTGGGAACAAAAGAACAAGTAGCATACATTTTTACAAAACCACTTCCATGGGAATCCCTTGAGTATATTTGCCAGAGACTAGGAGTAATTTCTACTCCAAAATAAATGCTTTTTAATTCTTATCTTATATGTCTTAGATGTACATGAGGAATCACCATAAATAGGACAAAGAGGGAGAGATTTATTAGATGCAAAGGTAAGTTCTTAGAGAGAGAGAGCATAGAGGCATGTTTCCAAGGGGAGCGATTTTCACAAGGGAAGAATGAGCGATATGAATTCAGAGTGATACCCTTTGTCAAAGGGGGAGATATTATTCATATGAAGGGAAAGAGAGTAATAAAAGGCTTATAAACACAAAGAAAAATCAAAGGCACGTAGATAGGGGGAGAAACCCCAAAGGGAGATACCCTTTTCCATTGATGTCAAAGGGGGAGATATAGAAACATTAATGAAGAGTATAAGCATGAATGTTATCATGACTAAGTGTTGCCATCAATGCCAAAGGGGGAGATTGTCAGACAACTGACTTAGGTTGATGGATAGTTGGTTTTCATTGATGTCAACTATTTGAGAGTGATATTGTATATTGATGTCAACCCTTGGAGAAAGTCTGTTAGTGAATTCTGATAGCACAAATGTTTGGGTAATGGACCCAAGGTTGTTTAATGTATAATGGTATGAGTTTTAATATATTTGAAGGTAAGAATATTCTATATGGATAGTACATGTCATTCCATTTTTGGTGGTATGTGGAACATCACATAACTCCTCACGGTTAGAGATTTATGGCCATGAGAAATTGGAGAAATCAGGTTTGGGTAATGGACCCAAGTTTGTTTGATGGATAATGGTATGAGTTTTGATATATTTTTAGGTAAGACTATTCTAGATGGATAGTGCTTGTCATACCATTTCCGTTGGTATGTGGAATGTAACATAACTCCTCATGGTTTGAGAGTTATGGCCTTACGAAGTTGGAGGACCCTCATAGGTAGGATTGAAGCCCCAAAATGTCAAAGACATTCAAAGAGATTGCAAAGAAGAAATTATTATTTAAATGGTAAAGAAAAGTGACAAATTCAAGGAGGAATATTTAAATGGAGAACTTTCTAATTATGCAGAGTGGTTAACCCTAAAAATGAGGAAAATAGGTTAAGTGACCTAGAAATGCCTAGAAATGGGTTAAGTGACCTAGAAATTGGTTAAGTGACTTAGAAGTGGTTTAACCCTAAAATAAGGAAAGTGGGAAAAGTGACCTAGAAGATGCTTCTAAGGAAGCTACTTGGAGAGTATAAATAAGAGGCAAGGCTCTCTCATTTTACATCACACTTGAGCATATTGAATATCTATAGGTGACTGAGGTAACCAAAGTATATCTAAGCTGAATTTTAGAGGGAAGGTGAAGAAAACAAGGCCATAATTCAAGTGAGGATAAATTCTTTTGATGATGCTTTCTAAGGTATGTTATTTACAGGTCATCTCACCATTTTTGCAATAAATTTTTTTATAGAATGATTCAGACCATGAAATTGATATAACATTGATGAAACATATCCAAGTATCTATGGTAAAAATTTAATATTATGGGTCGTTTTATTTTTGGAGTTACACTCCGTGGAAAATAAGGTTTGTGGCTAGTCCTAAGACTAGTCTAAAACATGTGTTTCAGATAAAAACGTCATAAATTCTTCATAACAGATCCAAATTCAGTAAGAAAAAATGTGTTGGTTAGAGTACAATATGTAGTATTCTGTGTAACATTTTCATATCCATTCAAAAAATATTATGTGCGGGACATGCTCTACAAGGTCGCTCTCTAGAATAATCCATAATTCAACAAGGTATGCCATTTTTTCTATAAGTCCTTTTTTTGAGAGGTTCCAAGTAGTGACACCTGGAGGAATTGCACAAAACAAACTGAAAAACATTGTGTACTATTTTTCAGATATTTATTCATTACAAGTACATAATTATGATTATTTCAAGTTAGGGTTGTTGACTAATCCCAAACTAGTCATGCGAGACTAAAGAAAAATTTGATGAAAATGCTAGTCTCTTGTTGTGAAATTTAAGGAAGGTTTGCAGGTATGTGATCATATACAACAGGTCTATTACAGAGTTACAAATCATATTTGGATGCTGAAATTGATGAGGGATTTTGGTTAAGGTACATGTTGGGTACATGGTTGAGACAAGTAGTTGATGGGTAGGCACATAGATGAGGTGTATAGTTGGCGATGTTGGTACATCTTGCTGAGTCATAGTAGATGAGTAGTTGATACATGATTGGTACATACTTGATACATGGTTGGAGGAACTTGTTAGTAGTATTGTTGACACATGGTTTATGGATGATGTAGCATACTTGTATTGGTATACTATTATAATCACATATTGATCTTGGTGATGATTATGAGTTGTTGGGTTATGGTTGGTTGATGCACATCTTTGATATTTTTCTTGGTGATTTCTCTTGGTGAGTAGATATTATTTGGTTGATAATATTGATGAGACAGGTTTTTGTGACAGGTTGTTTGGACAGGTTGTTGTGACATGTTATTTGTATAGGTTTGGTGCATGGTTGATGCACTTGTTCATGGTACAAGTTTTGTACAAGTTTGGTGCATGGTTGATGCTGCATGCACTTGTTCACGGTATAGGTTTTGTATAGGTTGGTGCATGGTTGATGCACTTGTTTATGGTAGAGGTTGATTATAGGTTTAGGTACAGGTTGGTGCATGGTTGATGCACTTGTTTATGGTACATGATGATTACAGGTTGATTGGTATAGGTTTACAACAACATATCTCACAGTGATAGTGTGATAGTGGTTCCATCATTCTACTTATATGTCAGGGAGGTTGGACGGGGAAAGGACAGGTGGTTGTAGCCTCCTTCTAGTTGTAGCTAGAAAAATTGGGGAGTTGGAGCTTCCCTCAGGTTGTAGCCTGAGAAACTAGGGGGTTGGAGCCTCCTTCCAGTTGCAGCTAGAAAAAAAAGGAAGTTGGTGCTTCCAATGAATGTAATTATTCAAGACATATAAGAAAAAACATTATGTGGTTTTCTCCCTCTTTGGGTTTCCATGTAAAACACTGGTGTACTGTGTATGTGTATGGTTGTTCATTTGTTCATTGCTTATTTACTTTGCAATTATTGGATGATAATGCTACATTGATATAACACTTAGATTATATGGCTAAAAAGGATTATGTTGCTCTATTACTTATTCACCCCTCTCTTAGTAATCCAACACTAAGAACCACCAAAGAATTTATTATAGATACTAATAAGGCCAAAGAAATCCAACTGTACTTAGCAAGTTTGGCCATATCTCATGCTTCGTAAGACAAAGCAATTATAGAAGAGAGAGGATTAGAGAAGGATAGAATCGGAATGGCTTCCCTAAAGCAGCATGTACAACACCATCAAGAGGCTGGGGAAGCCACAAACTTCAAAGTAGACCTATTGGAAATACACAATAGGCGCATTAGAGTACAGGAGGATATGGTAATTCTAGTAGCCGCGCTAGAAGAGGAGTCCCTATTGTTTGGGATCACTCACAAATACGTACACTGATGGGCCAAAAAGGGGGTTGGTACCTTGGAAAAAGTAGATTTTGTTCGGGAAATACAAAGGGAAAAGGGATCAGAGGATCATCACATAGAGTTGTTGTCAAAAGAATGAATGGCCCAAATACACTCCACAACCAAACATTGGGCCAAAATTGTTGATGAAATTGTGGACAGAGTGGATGAGGGGTGGATTCATTGTAATCAAATTTGGGGTAAGATAAATCAATCACTGACATAACCTCAATTACCCACTTTTGGTTTCCCTATCAATAGACGAGGTAGTAGTTGATTTTAAGCAATTGAATGACGAGTACAAAGAACAAATCCAGTCAATATTAGAAATGGAAAGGTAGAACATACAAAATTATATTGTATACCAAGTCAAAATCATAGATCAGATGGAGCAATTGGCTGAGAAAATGTACAAGTATACCCACCAATTTTTTAATAGCAATCATGAGATGAGCATGCCTATGGACCAATGAGCATGCCTATGGACCAACATCAGTTCTCGTTCACTAAGAGTTTCACTCGACTCTTTAGAGAGTGGTCCAACTACGTAGAAGAACACTCAAGCCCGAGGACCCCAATATTGTCATAGTTATCATGAATCAAACTCATGATTATCTATTTTAGTGCCACGTATGCAGCAATTTTCTTTAGTTTGAATTTGTATAAATAAAAGGAGTCTTTCAATGTAATTGACCTTTTGGCCTCAAAATAATTTTGGCTTCTATGTTATTGTGGAACTGTTTTGACTATCAATATTTTGAATCTTCGCTAGTGCTTTAAGTGAGTTCAGAATTCAATTGGTGATCTGTGTTGCATTGTGGATTGTTTTGTTTTGGACCATTGTGTATCAATCTCTAGTAAGATTTTCATTAATCGATTTATCTTGTGATGAATGTAAGCTACATTGAATTCTTATATTGTGTTTAAATCACATATAAATGATATATTAGCATAGTGTTTATGACTTTTGAATATATAATTATTTTTGTATCATTGACATGATTTGACTATAATACTTGCATGCACATATACGTTGTTGTGTGTTTTGTTACCAAATTTATTTCTAGTGAACCCATACATATAGCGATCGATTGGTTATTTGTTATTTCAATGTATTTAAAAGTTATCTTTGAAAGGAACTGTGTTATATCTCTCTTTCACCCATTTAGTGGCTTATATAATTAATTTATTGAGCCATCTACATGTACCATGTTGTTCTGACATAGGCCCTAAAATCACATCCCTAAAAAATAGAATAAGTTACAATAAAGAAATCGATAAGATATTAAATTCCATTGAAAAAATAACTGCCAGACCATAAATCCAGAGAATCACACCACCTCAAATGGAGAAGAGTCTAATTGGGCCTCATCTTTAGGTGTGATTCCTACTGTTGAGTCAAAGGTAATCCAACACCCTCAACACATTCATCCCTATTGAATGTGAAATTCCTTCGTTAAATATCACAATATATCTTCTTCCTGACACGATAGATATAGAAGCACATCTTGTTCACTTAGAACAACTATATGAACAACATCGTGAGGGTGACCTTGTCAAGTCTTAGTATGACATGTCTGTCTTCCCAAAGATCTTTTCTAAGGGTGACCTTGTCCTGGTTTACGACCAAGATAAAGATGCATTAGGTGCAGGCAAGTTTAATCCAATTTGGCACGATCCTTACATTGTGAGGCAGGCCCTTTGAAAATGAGTTTATGAGTTGTCCGACTAAGAGTGTAATGTGTTGTTGGAGCCCAGAAACATTCTTTACCTGAAGAGGTATTATTCTTGAGCATTCTTGCTCGAGCATTTTCCTTTTGTATTTATTGTACATAGATAGTAGTTTAATGTTGTATGATATCTTTGGTTTCTTATAGTGTGTTTGTTTGATTGATATATGACAACATAGATGATTTTAGGGGCTGAGTTTCGTAGATGGGCTATTTTTTCATGGTTTTTCCCAAAAAATGATTCATCAATTTCCATTTTTTCTAAAAATTATTTGGCCAAATTCCATATAATAAAATTATTTTACCCTAAAAATCACCAAAAATTTATAGAAACTATATAAAATCATTAGAAACTTGAATATTTTTACAAACCTATCACCAAATATTTCACATTTTGCATGTTAAGGAATAGTAATATTATCCCATGTTTCTACATTTTAATATAAACTTACAACCTTAAAATCATCCCTGGATGACAATGGAATTTTTTGTTCATATTGGGTTCACGAATGGTGCAAGATGTCACACTCAAAACCTTTCTTTCATTGCATGGGTGATTTATTCTCCCAAGGGTCAAGTGGTTGTATTTGGAGGTGTTTTTCTATGGCCAACAATGAATAACATGGCCGAGTGTATCGTCGTGATCGAGCTCCTAAGAGATGCTATTGCACATGGTATCTCATATTTGGAGGTTTTCCTAGATTCCCAGTTAGTGGTGTCACAAATAAATGGTTAATACCATGTGTGGGACCCCACATTGCTCCTACAACTCCTACGGGTACATATTTTGGGATGATATTTTAATTATATTATTTATATTCATGTTTTTAGAATTGAAAATGATGTATATGATGCATATGCTAACTGTGTACTAGATTGGAATTTGTCACATATATAAAGTAATAAGCACACAGATAATTGTACATAACAATTGTATACCAATGCAAAAAGAGATATATATATATATATATTATGATTTATGTGTCCAATAATACAAAATATGGATTTAAGTTACAAAATTTTGGGTTCTAGCCCTAGATGTTTATATATATAGACTGATACAAAAAGAATCATACATAATATTTTCTGAGGACGCTACCCCCGCATGTGTATTTCTGTAACACACAATAACGTTGGCTAGATGTTGGAACGACCATACCCATGCCCATGGTACACCTAGGACTTATAGATGCATATGCTCAAGAAAGTCCTTGATTTGAACCATGTGGATCTGTTGTGTAAGGCAGTCCAGGTTACACTGCACATTCTGTAATGTATGCTCCATCTGAGCAGCATCCACGCTTGACTGAGCCACATCACTCACCCTACATCAGTGACGAGGGTATCCCTCTAGCTATGTTAGTCCCATATCTTCACATTCATAAAGTTTTATTAGTTTCAATCCATTCCAAAAATATTTTGTTTTACTGATTGAAATAATTAAAATTAAATAATCCAAAAATTGAAAAAATTTCTTACCAATCTCTTCCAGCGCACCACTAGGAGGCACATGAATGTCCGGATTATGAAAAAAAATTATCCCTTCATAGGGATAATCATCTATAGAAATGATATAACACTCCCACCACTGAAAGAATAAATCATTATGTGCATGCAGTAGGAACCCACGTCCTAAGCGTTGTATAATTGTGGATCATTTTAGTAAACACGACTCCTTGAGTCGATGTGGTGGAATATAGAATCACAGACTAATAGCAGTAACTCTCTTTCTCAAATAAAAAACATAGGATACTACCATATATTAATTTCTTCATCCTTCTAGTCTCTCATTCATTCAATTGTGTTTTCAAGCTCTGAAGCAAAGAAGTTCTCCAGTCATAAATCATTGGGCGAAGGACCTCCACCATGTAAAACATCTACAATCGGAATGCCTGGTGTAGTGCAGTAGACCCTACAATCATAGTGATAGTCTGAAGAATCACCTTTAGACTCAAATAATATATGTTTCGAATTGGGCTTTGAATCTAGATCCACTGCGTACTAAGTGTACACTAAGATGCTATGTATTCCTCTATGGTCATCCTGATTCCCCCTCGAGTTTGGATATTTACCACATCTCCTCAGCGGGATAAACTGGTGATGAAATATATATTGTCTACTTCGATGGTCAAGGATTGGCCATCTAGCATGAAAGAATCTGCTTCTGGGTTCCAGTAACCAATCAACAACTACAATAGTATTTTTTGTGCCTACATATTGGGTCACTCATAAAATTTCCTCAAACCACATTGTTGGAGAGCCTCTAAAACCATCGTATGATCCCAAAGTTCTTGTTCAATATCTTGATTCTCTCGTTCTCTCTACTCTATAACCATTTTTTCAACCTTGCATTCCATCAAGAAGAGATTTATTATCTTTTTTCAACACTTTTGCAGTTGTATGTGCCCACATGTGGTGACAGGCGAATACATACACATCCATAGTTAAATATTGGTGTGTATATGATGGGGTATACATATCCCATGCCAAGCATAGGCGCGTACAAGACCATCTACTTTTAAAAATATAAATGCAGAAAATTAAAAAATTCTTGGATAGAATTGAAGAGGGATGAGATTATGTCTACTTGGTCCTAACATCAAAGGATTTCGACAATCATAGCTTTGTTTTTGAACTTCAGAAGCTTGAAATCTTTTTCCACTCAAATTGCATAATTTGTTAAAAAACTTCAAATAAAGTGTTTTTGGGTTATTTTTCACTATTATATAGAATTTTAAACCCACTTTATATCATTTATATCATTTTTAGTCATTTAAATACCTAATGGGCCAAATTTATAGTACAAAATGACTGTTTGAGTTGAGATTTTGTAGGGAGGATGTTCATAATGCTACTTCTTGTATTTTTTAGTCCAATTTTAACGACTCTTTTAGGTCATGTCCCCATCACTGGCATATAGGTCAGGTTCATTCTACCTTGAATTTTGCATTTACCAGTGGCATATTATACATTTTCCCTAGGGTCAACCCCACTTATGGGCGACACAAACCTTTCCAGCCGATTTAAGTGTTTTTCAATTCATGGTAGAGCCTACCATCATGGGAACTCTAGTTAGAACCTACTTTTCCTTTTGGTGCCCATGTTGACGTTCTTCTTAGGCTAGGGAGTCGTGTTAATCCCGCCATGACATTTCATTGAAACCTCATATTCTTCTCAATCTTATTCTAGCTATTTTACCCGTGGGTCTCCCATACCTATGTGTTAAGTTGTAATATTTCATTACATTCCGCTACTTGTGCTTTTGAGACTAATGTTGGCTTCAACTTACTATCTCTTAACCAGATTTCTATGCATTCTTATTAGTTACTAGCCTTCCATATCTTGTCGTTTCAATTTGACACCCATACCCTTGGAGGAAACATTCCCCCGAGTGTCCATATCCTTCACATGCTTCCTTCCATTCACCATAGGTATGTTCCTTGTTCTTGGAACTAGGTTGCTTACTTGTGACACTCATTTCCTCTGTGTATTCTAGCATTCTTTTATTCTTTTTCATGATTTCCAATATGAAAAATAAAAAAAAATAATAAAAAAAAACAAAAAATGAGTATGGGAATGAGTCTTCTTTACCATTATTGGTAGAATTCAAGTCGCTTATGAAAAAATCACAAATTTTTGAGTCTAGTCTCAACAATTTGGGTTAGTATGGATTTAGGAAATTGAACCAGTTACACTGTTTTTACTCCTTCAAAGGTTATTCTTCCTATCATTATGGAGAGTCTGTCAGTTCCTCCTATGTTACAGACTTATGTCAATTTTCATTTTCAGTCCATGTTTCCTAAGTCACATATTGTGTCATGTTTTTGTTTAGAGGAAGTTGTATCCTATGTTGGGAATTTCATAGAATCCTTGACTTTGCAAGTCGACCTTCCCTCATGTCAAGTACATATCAAAATCAAGAGTATATGTGTTCTATACTCATGCTGGTATGGAGGGTCCCCATTGACTTCCTACTAGCGGGTTAATCTCTTATCAACTACGACAAATTTCTCTGAGAATTTGACCTAGAGTCACACCCTGGGCATATTTACATCATTGATAGGTGACCTTGTTCTCAACAAATGGCATTCCATCATTGGTCGTTGACTGGGTTTTTTCCCTTGTGTTCAATGAAAAGAACATTATTCGCACATTAGGATTCATGCAATACCTTGGATTCCATTTTTCCCTATTGGTGGTTTCCTCACCTTGCTCAACAATATTCATTATTGGCTAATATTCATAGGGTCTTTTTTGTGCATTATTTACATCTAGTGCACGCGAGAGACATACTTTTTGGTGGTCCTTTAGATCTTTCGTTAGACTCCTTCCAAATCTTTGTCCTTCTACTACTTGTGTTGGTTGATGGGGGATGCCTTAATTCCCTCCTTCCAATAGATCTCTTCCAATGAACTTTAGAACATTTTTCTATGGGAAAAAGATCTAGAGTCTTTATTAGTACCTTGGGGCTTGAAGTCATCAGTGGAAAGTGCCCTCACTATTGACAATGGAAATACATCAATGTCCCCTGATCGATAGATTCTACCAAGTGTTGAACATGTGATCCTCTATTCACACTTGTTAGATTGTACTTGGAATATTGATGCCCATTATCATTATCGATGGGTTGTATCGCATTTGTTAACAATATACATCAATGACCAGTAATCAAACAATGTCTCATTTTGCTTGAATTCAACACATCTATTCACATAGTGCAGACTCATACCACAATAGTTAATTTGAATACCTCGAGAATCTGGTAGCATCATCCCTTTTATGTTTCCACCTAAGTTTTGTTTGGACAGTACCACTCCTCATGTCGGTACTTGTGAAGGATTAGTTATCTAGTTATTGGCTCAAGATATCATTCATTGATTTGAAGATATAGATCCATTGTGTATCTCTTATGTGGCTATGATCTTTGTTTGACATGGATCCATTATGTATCTCTTTCGTTTCCATGATCACTTCTTTATATATATACATTCTACATGGATTCACATTGTACTTGATTGACAACCATGCTTATTATCACACATGAGCATGGGTATGCTCACCTTGGGGATTGAGTATTCTAACTTGTTTCTATGTTTTGTTTTTTTCCTTAGATTGGATTCTGGTGACCTTCACCCTAAAACACTTCTCTTTGAATAGTTATAATGTATTTCAACCATTAGTTTCTCTTCTGACCTCACACATTTGGGGAAATCTGTTATATCGTCAATTTCTACCATTAAAGCATTTATGCTCTTATTAGGCCTAGTGTCTATCCTACTTATAGACTACTCTTCCCCATACCTCCTTGAGACCTTCTCAAAAACATATTTTTGGAAGATGTACATGCCCTCATAGTTTTCTGAAGCATGTGTATATGCGAGCCACTTAAGGGACAATCACGTACATGTTAGAAAATTCTTAAAAAATATATTTATGCTTAATTAAATGGTGAGTTACGAGTTTGGTTAGTTACCTAAATCCTTTTACCCATACTCAACCATCTCTAACCAACTAGAGACCACATAAAAGGAGCATTTTGTCCAAGGAGAAAGGTAATGACAAGTAATGATTCTTTGCACTCTTAAATAAAACACCTATTTGGTTATCCCCGTAAAGTATGTAATCCAATATACATCCATATTGTTGTTGGTTTGACCTGGAAACCCTTGTTTCCATCCCCTTTTCGATAACCAACAAACCTTTCCAAGAGTCTCCTTTATATTCTCTTTGGGCATGTGGTGAATTTGGAGTCAAGACCAATCTATATAGTAGGAGCAAGGGTGGAGGAACCTGGGACCTATTTCGACAGGGAAGAGCGATGTAGGACATGTATAAAGTTGTAACCACCTTAACTCTTGAATTAATATAGAAATACATTCCTTCAAAATATATTTTATTGGTAACATTTTGTTTGCAATCTTTTCATATATGTTTCATAGAATACTTATTACTTTGATCATTTTGTTATATCTCATTCGTCTAACAACAGTTATTAGTATAACTACCTTCTTTGTATAACTTGTATCTTTGAGGTTATTGTAGGTTGTAGAGGAACTATTGGAAAATAGTGAAGAGACTACAAAAATCGAGAACGACATCAACCATATGAATTCTAGTGAGTTAATCCTTCTCCTCCTTTCAATAGTTAGTTATTTCCTTTGAATTTAGTTATAATATCTTTGTCAAGTGTGTTTTATGGAATATTTCTTCTGTGTAGTCATTGGCACGTTGCGGTAATCCCACTACTGTAGGGAATTTTCCTCGAAAGAAATTAGTACTAGACAATCATGAAATTTTTCCAAGGATTTATTACTTTATTTTAAGAAGACTATATTTTCTTATTCAATTTGATAATTGTTTATGTGTTCTTCAGTTTTATCTTGTTTTCATGTTTTTAATATTCTAAAAAATGGTTTGCACAGAAATAAAAGACTTGAGATTTATTTTTAATCGTCAGACTTCACTTAACTTGTTCAATCTACATTCAATTTAATATATAATGTTATATTGAATACTACCCGAATATTGTAATTGAATGGTCTAGAGTTTAATGTGTTTATGGTTATGGTAATGATAGGTATCTAATACTTCATTATGTGGTGATTAAATGCATTGTATCTCAAGATTATTTGACTTATCTTTGTTTTATTTATTCTTCATTGAATGTTCTCAAAGAATGTATGCTTTCACGGGTTTTATGTAGTGAACATTTGAAGCTTCGGTTTACTTGTTGATACTTGAAGTAAACGCTTATTTTATGTAATAATGTGATGTCATTAAAATAGGATAAACATTCCCTTTTGAAACTAAAATGGTTTTATTTGCTAATTCATTATAAATATTTAAAGTAACCTTTATTTTAATAGAAAATGTCTTGCCTTTGATTTTTCAATTGCATTTTACCATTATAAGCCACCCCCTCTATGTACTAAAGTGTTTCAAAATAGTATAAAGTGAAATTTGAAACAAATATTCCACATGGTTGAAATGTTCCTTAGTCACAAACAACTTGAGGAATAACAACTCCTTTGCATGATTTACTTATTCTTCCCATGATTATGAAAATACTTTCAAAATGGGGCATGGCAATTACAAAATTCATTTATCTAATGTAATAGGATCACAACCGAGAACCACATAACCACATAGTATTGGCCACAACATGATATCAATGAATATATCATTGGACATGCCACATGCATTGTTATAGACATACTAGTAAGTGTGGAAATATTAACGACTAACCATGTGTGTAAATATTAATAACTAGCCATGCGTGGAAATATCAACTTGAAGATGGATGACATAGATGAAGAATGAGTCCACTTAAGATATTTTATGCAATCATTTGATTTCTCATAATAAAAAATGCATCTTTTACAAAGTCCAAAACCCTAATTGAATGAAAATTAAAGAAAAAGTTAATAAACATAAATATCATGTTTTGCATAGATAATATGATTATATGTGGAACTTCATAAATTTAATGAAATTAATACTTTGTACATTTATAAATTTTTATTAATATATATTTTATTACATTATTATTGTTTTCTACAACTTATTATAGGAAAGAAAGTTGTAGTCTAGATGTTCTAGTAAATGATTTTTTTAAGGTGATATTTTTTACGGACTTTTATGTTAAATTCAGTTAGAAATTGTTAGATGTGCACATTTGAATGCTTATTTATATATAATCCCCTAAATTTATTTCTGCATTTAAAAATGGATTTTAAATAATAATTTTTTTTTTCTTCATACAAATTTATGTCACTAGATTTAGTAGGAAAAAACCATTTCATAGAAAAAATAAACAATGTTTAAAAAAATGATAACATTTATATACTTAATAAATGGTGAAGAGGAGAAAAAAATTACTTTTAAATTCTTAACTAAATCAAAACAAGATTGCATCCTGGAATTTAAAAAAAATATTTTATGAAATTTCATAAGAAACACATGTAACCCAGACCACCGTCCAACTATACTTTCCCTAATGAATAGTGGCTCATTAAAAGTAAAATACATTTTTTTAGATTTTTGTTTTAGATTAAAATAAAATACAATTTTTTAGATTTTTACATGATTATATTGCAAGGTGGCCAAGGACTAGATCATTTCATTCCATTTGACTGCGAGATTAAACAAAAAAAACTAATAATAATCATAAAAAAAAAAATTGCACCAATGTCTCCAAGCAAGATGAAGTACAAAACTTTATTTAGCATCACTGGACCAATTCACATGAGTAGAACAAGACAAGAAGGATGTCGATTGTGTGACTTTCCTTCTCTTAACCGCTGTGAACATAGATATGTGAATTAAATAACACTTTTGAGTTTATAATCCTGCATATTAAAACTTCTAATTTGCATTCATGTTATTAATAGTAAAGTTATAAATATCAAGATATTAATATTTAAGTTATTAAATATTAGTAATAACACTATGTATATTAACTATTAATATTTAACCATACATATTAATAAACTATCATGTATCATCATTAATAGCTATTAATACACTATATATATTTTTAAAAGCTATTAGTGTACAATCATTAATAAGGATGAATAAAGTTATTAAATAATCAAAAGCGTAAAGTTATAAATTCTAGAGCTAATTTATTACAGCAATTTAACATTAAGATGAATTATCACTACGGATATAACTATCATATCTATAACTCATCCAGTTCTGGATTATCCTATCCTATGCCACCAACACGCTATCGTAGATTTTGCATATAGGATACACTTGCAGACTATATGATTCGCTGAAATTGATTCTTTAGATGGGATATCTAATGAAAAAAGGTGCTCTCTGAATGCGATAAGTATTATGATATAATGGAGGTAATTTGTCAAAGAATTAATAGTAAACAGACTAAACCTCCTCGAGATTTGTAACGGAGAAATCCGAGCGCCAACCAGTGTATGAAGAAGTTCAAGTTACAGGAACTATTCAAAACAATGACTCAACATCCTTTTAATGATGTCATTATCCCGTGGTTAGCTCTGTTATGTGAGGGAGATTAAGAAAATTTAAAGTAAAAGGGTAGCATATCACCTACGCATCTTAGCAACGATAGTGCAAAAATACAACCCATGAACAACTACCCTAACATCCTGACATGTTCCTTTAGGTAAATCACCATTGCTCCTAAATATTGGTCATCGTATTGGAATCAATAATGATTTAGAAATGAGATTCAGTCGTCTAAACAAACTTTGTATTTGAAGGTTGCTCGAACAACTAATTACAGTTTTAGGGACATCCTTTATATTTTTCACTCCCAACTTCTAAATTTCTAAAAGTATTGTGAATGCCTTCTGTCACTTTTTAAGAGGAAATGCAACCTTCCCATTATTGGGTTTGAGTCTCAAAAGATTCACCGTGTATTTATCAGCTCACTTTTTCCCTGTTACTTCCTCTTCTTCCACAAGAGACTCCGCGCTACAACACCCGTCCCTACTTTTCCACCTGCTACACCGTGCAGGCGTACATTCCCTTTGACATAAAATTAGATGAGACAAATAAAATATGAAGACACCCTTTGACATGTAATTATATGAGACCAGTTATGGTAGAAACCAGTTAATGGAAGAAACAATACTGGGTTACAAATCTAACTAAAAAAAATCTCCAGTGAAATCATACCAGAGACCGATCGAGGGACATAGCCGCCGGATCGAGGGACGGAGTCGCTTTAAAGATGCAGGAGGGTCTCTGGCAAAGCATAGGGAAATCATCGCTCTAAAGATGCAAGAGGGTCTCTCACAAAGCACAGGTAAAGAGTCACTCTAAAGATGTAGGAGGATCTTTCGCAAAGCACAGGTAAGTAAGAAAAATATGTAGAGGGTCTCTCGCAAAGCACAGGTAAAGAGTCGCTCTAAAGATGCATGAGGATTTTTCACAAAGCACAGGTAAGTAAGTAAAAGATGAAGGAGGGATTCTCGCAAAGGTAAAGAGTTGCTCTGAAGATGTAGGAGGATCTCTCACAAAGCACATGTAATTAAGGAGGACACAGTAGCGCACAGGTAAAGAGTCACTGACTCTAAATATACAGTAGGGTCTTTCCCAAAGCACAAGGAAAAACATAGGTAAGGAAGCAGTACAATTATGTGAGATCAGATTTGAAGTAAATATAAATAAAGTGGACTTCAAATACTTGGTGATTAGCATTCATGTACTAAACATTAGACAATAACTCAGAGTATTTGGTGATTAGCATTTATGCACTAAACATTAGACAGTGAAAATAAAGGGTAGACATTTAATGTCATTACGCTTAAAGGCGTACACTTATTGACAATGGGTGCAATTAATGATCTTTTAACTTTATTTAACATGTTTACTTTTTAACATTTACCTAATCACATTAAAAAATTACTGTAAGGATATGTAATTGCCACTTTTAAATGATTAAGTAGGGTGGACGTGGGGCATATATTAGAGAAAATGTAAATTTTAAAGAAAATGTAAATTTTAAATGATTAAATAGGATTAAACGATGGCATCTAAATAAATGCCCACTGGTTCTATTTATCAACCTAATGCAATCAAACGTTTAGGCGTTCACGAGCATCCAGCCACGCCAACCACTTTAAGACTGTGCTAGTTTAGCAACAGTTGCCTTAATTGCAATATTGCTCAAATTTATTTTGGTAACCATCAACTAAGCAATAACAAATTGGTTTCACTAACCAATTAGATGTCAAAAAAATGTTTTTAAACAATTAAAAATAATAAAAAAATTAAAACTATAATGTAAAATTTTAAAAATAAACTCAATTTTTTTTAATCCATATTAAATTAATAGATAGTCAACTAAATATTGATCCCTATATACCATGCTTGACAGCAAGTATAATAACCGTATCTTATCTCCAAATTTAAAATATCAAATATATCCTTCATACACACTTTTCTTTTAATAATATTTTGGAAAAAGGAATTGTATCTCCGATAAATTTGATTCCTTCCACAATCGATACACTTTTCTTTTAATAATATTTTGGGAAAAGGAATTGTATCTCCGATAAATTTGATTCCTTCCGCACTCGATAAATTCGAAAATAAGATATGTAGATTAATAAAACTTTAAACTTTCCACTCTATCACCTTTAAATTCACCATTCAATCAATTAAAACAAAATAGACTCCAAAGAAATATATAAAAATCAATTCAATCAGTACTTTTCAATTTACATACATATAAAACCATTTTTTTTAATTCTTACGGGGTTCTACCGCGCATCTCCAAGTCTAATTTTATGATTCCAGTGTGCCTCGCATGACGACGAATCGCGCGTGTGTATATATATATATGAAAAGGATGTACTGTGAAATAGCTTTATTAGGTCCATACATATATCTCGTACAGGTCATGGTGGGACGCATGTGCCAAATGTAACAGCAAATGGCTATTCAAATTCTGGAAGGCTCCACCAAACGACAAAACCATTGTTTATTCGATCTTGAAACGATCCAGCACTTTCTTTCCCTTTAATCCCTCTATCCAGAAAGCTTCCAAAAACTCTTCAAACTTATATCCTCTATACACAGCCGGCTGCCGTTTATCCACCATGCTGCTTGCAGGAGCAATAAAAGCATCGTGTCCAGGCGAATAAAAAGTGGGAATTGATATGCGTGCAGTGTATATATTCGTTACTGCTCGATGCTCGACGCTCTTAAATCTCCCATTGCTCACAACCTATTATTCAAATCACACACAAAACAAATTGAGTGAATACAATCAAACTCTCGAACAGAGGGAAAACGATATGGATCTGATCTTTCTTTCTAACCTGTAGCTGATCCCCCAGATTGACCACTAACGCGTTAGCTATGGGTTCTACAGCAATCCACTTTCCATTTTTGAATACTTGCAGGCCACTAACATCGCTCTGCATTAATACAGTGATGGCACTTGCATCTGAATGGTTTGCTGCACCAAGAGTAAGATCTGGCTTTGGGCATGAAGGATAGTAATTTAGATTCATCACTTGGCTATGTTTTCCAAGAATTTTATTCAAGTAATCGGAATCTAGCCCTAGAGCTTCTGAAATTGCAGCCAACAGCCTTAATATCAGGGGTCTCATCTCACGAGCGTACTTGCCCGCAATATCTCTGTAACAAAAGTTCATGTCAAACCAGTTACATTTTTGCAGAGTGGGTTAAGATGAATCAATTCTAGTGCTCTATGTCTTACATATTTTATAACAGATAAAAAATTTCTATGTCTTACATATTTTATATCAGATAAAAAATTTCTGATTACCTGTAGCCTGCAGGTTTTTCAGGCCAAGAGTCGATGACTTCGCCCAGAGGATGACAAGGCTGCGTGAGATAGTCCGCCCAATTGAGAACTTTGTCCATGTTAATATTGAAGCTTGTATAA
>JZKD02S2196034.1:208344-221167 GCA_000966675.3 Picea glauca
ATAATCCTTTTCTCAATGCTATAATTCCAATTAAGCTTGTGGTGAATATCAATTCCAAGATATTTGTATGAATTCACTTCCTCCAAGTTGTTGTTGTCATATACAAAGGTATCCTAAGGGATCTTATTGGATTTAATAATTATGATCTTAGTCTTATCAGTATTAACAGTCATATCCATATTGGAGCAAAAATCCTTGAGGATTCTTAGTTGGTTTTCAAGATCATGGAGACTCCTTGCCATAAGAATAATATCATCGACATAAAGAAGAATATTGATGACTATACCAGTGAGAGTAGGGCCGACACAACCTTCTTTTTCCAAACATTCTTCTAATTTATCAATGTATATGCGAAAAAGGGTAGGAGACAAGGGACAACCTTGTTTGACTCCGATATTGCAGTTAATCTCTTTTGGCCATCCCTTAGTGTTTTTAAACTTAGCAATAATGTTCTCATACATCCTTATTGCAATAGTGCTCAACTCGAGAGGCACTTCTATCTCTTCCAACCTATTTTACAGGTTTTTCCTAGGAACCAGGTCAAAAGCTTTCCTAAAGTCAACAAAACAACAAAAAAGATTGGTTTTAGTATTGCGGAACTCCTCTGCAATGATCTTAAAGGTAACAAGATGGTCCATAGTTGAATGATATCGCCTAAACCTGGCCTGGCCTTTAGCTCTTTTACCGTTACTTTCTAGCCAAATGCTAATCTTCTTTTCCAAAATGATTCCATAAAGCTTGGCTAAAATCGGGCTAATCATAATGGTTCTATAATTAAAGGGAATGTTTTTATCCCAATTTTTAAAAATAGGAACAATGAGGCTTTGCGTCCAGGGTTTAGGGAAGCCCTGCTTGACTACTAAATTGAAGAGCTTGTGTATGTGAAGATAAGGATTGGCCCTCCGATTTTAAAAATTTCAGCTTGGTAGCCTTCAATGTCCTTAGCTTTCCCATTTGCGAGCCGCTTAACCCCAAACTCTATGTCATCTAAAGAAAAAACTTCTTCCTTTGTAGGGACAATATAAATGGTGTCCATGCCATTAGAGAACTCGTAAAGACTTTTAAGATATGAATAAGTTGTGTTAACATAATTGTAGTTGACATAGTCATCATTCTTCTTATTTACATTGATAATATTGATTTTATAGTAACTTGAAAAAAGTGAATTTAAACAATAGCAAAATCTATCTTTATCCCAAACCTTAAATTATAACATTAAAAAAAAAACAAAGTTTATTATAATATTAAGAAAAATTGTAAATCCAAAATCGTGACCATTGAAATATGTTTAAAAACCCAAATAACTCATCAAATATTATAAAATTAGTTTTTAATAGAGATCGTTTCACATCAATGACCGCTTTAGGATTGAGATTTGTCTAGTGGCTTATCAAATTGTGATTAAAATTTATGAGATTGGTTTTTAATATTGGTGGTTTCACGAGATGAATTGACTTTGAGGTTTGAGATTTCTCGAAGTGGCTTTTGAAATTCTCTTTAAATATTATGAAATTGGTTCTTCATATAGGTCGTTTACATCAATAATTTTTAAAACATCATCATGGAAAATAATTTGGTAAACGGATATGTTTGCCTCATCACCATTACCATTTTAAATTGAAGTAAAAAATAACACAAAAATAATGAATTTAAAAGAAAAATAATTAAAAATAATTATTTTTAATATTTTAAATTATAACTGTGAGAATATTTATAACAATAATATAATTTTTTATTAAAAAATGGTTATTTTTATTCTACATTTTAAAAATATTTTTATTAACTAAAAAATATTATTTATTAATATTTAATAATCTTTTTTTAGTTAATTAAATATAAATAATTTATAATATATTAGTGAAAAATTTCAAAAATATGATAAATAATTGAATTTATATTTATATTTATATATCAAGTCAATTTGATTTAACTTGGATGGTTGGGAGGAATGATTGTTATCCTCTCCACCTAGGTTCAGTTGTTGTAAGTGACATGTTGTGCTCATATTTAAAGATATGAGATCACTTTATAAAATAATAATAATAATAAGTAATTAAATATCAATCATATAATTCAAGTTTAAATATCATTACATATAAATTTAAGGAGAAATTATGATGCCATAAAAAATTAGAGGATAAGAGTGAATTAAAATATTATAAGGAGTTGATTTACTCTAATTTAGAAGATTAAATATATCTCTCTATTTTAATTAAAGTAAAGATGAAAACCAACATTTCTAAAAACAAATCAACTCTCACAATGTTAAAAAAAAACTCCTAAAACACCATCGGTCAAAAGAATTTGTCATATTTGTGATGAAAAAAACACTCTTTAATATTTTTTGTACTTTACCAACCTTCCTAACATTTTATCTCATCAAAAATATGGTGAATTATGAATACTTTTCTTAAAACTTTTAAAATACAAAAATAAAATTATAAAGAAAACAAATAGTTCTTTACCTTTTCTTTTAAGGTCTAATAAATGAATAATGTTCTCATTAAATGCTTTTTTAGGTTGGCTTTTAAAAATTGAATCCTAGACTTTTTTTTTTTACATTAGATTTTAAAAACCCAATCCTAAACTTTCCAAGACTTAAACTTATTTCTTTGTGATTGCAGGAGTAAATTCTTACAAATATTCTTTTTTAGAACTGTAATATTCTAGATATAAAAAAGTATGCAGAACATAAATAAATAGCTAGAAATGGCATATGAACAACAACACAACTAGAACAACACCACAATAATACCAAAATGATGCCAGAATAACACCATAAATAACACTTTGATTATTGAGAGCAATGTTCACTTGTCTCTTCGAGGGGGCAACCTCCAGTAGAACAAAGCTCTATTACAATAATATCCAAGACAAAAGTTCTCATACACTCAAATCCTATTTATACTAAATATTTTTATCAAAAGAACCATCTAGAGGAAGATCCTTCTAGAAGTGGAATCTTGTATTGGGTCTTCTTACATTGGACTTATTCTTCCTTATTGCTAGGTCTTATTAATATTGACCTTTATTACATGGCAATATATTATTCTACCTACGTGAGGGGTTAGGTCCCTAACATGTCCTCCCCCTTAAAAATAGCCTTGTCCTCAAGGCTTGAGATGGGGAAATCGCTGCAGAATGGTAGCTGGTTCCCAAGTGGTATCTGTTGGATTTGTATCTTTCCACTGGACTAACACTTCCTTGATGGTTCGCTGTCGTAGACAACGCTCACGCTAGTCCAAAATTGCTTGTGGTTGTAGCCAAATGGAGCCTTCTTTGTCCAACTCGGGAAGGTTGCTTTGATTTTGGCACTTAGTTCTGATCACCTTCTTTAAGCAAAAAACATGAAAAACAAGATGGAGCTTAGAATGACTCGACAAAGCTAACTGATTGGCCACCTTTCCCACATGCTTCAAAATGATATAAGGACCATAAAATTTGGGCACCAGTTTTTGACAATGGTCAGCTTTGAGGGAATTTTGCTTGTAAGGTTGCAGTCGAAGAAACACCAGATCCCCTTTTGCAAATTGACATTTAGAGCGACTTTGATCTACTTGTTACTTCATGCGATTCTAGGCCATGACCAAATTCTCTTTGAGGGTACGAAGAATAGCCTCTCGAACTGTAAGCATTTGGTCAACTGCCTGGACCTTCGAGACACCTGGAAAATATGAGAGAACTAAAGGTGGATTTTTTCCATATACTGCTTCAAAAGGATATGCAGGTAGATGCATGGTACGAAGTGTTGTACCACCATTAAAATAGTGGTAACCATTGAGCCCACTGATTCTTCCTTTCTGATGCAAAACACCTCAAATATGTTTCCAAACATTTGTTGACAACTTCAGTTTCACCATCAGTTTGGGGATGATAAAATGTGTTGAGATGCAATTGGGTGCCTTGTAGTTTGAACAGTTGTTGCCAAAAATTGTTGGTGAAAGTTGGGTCGCAATCAGAAACAATAGAATGTGGCATACCATGAAGATTGAAGACCCGATCCATGAAAAGTTGAGCCACAGTGGATGTTGTAAATGGGTGTTGAAGAGAACATAAATGAGCATACTTGGAAAGATGATCAACTACCACCATGATGAATGATTTATTGCCTGATTTAGGTAATCCTACAATAAAATCCATAGAGATATCCCTCCAAATAACAGGTGGAATCGGAAGAGGTTGTAGTGTGCCAGGAGATTTGACTGTTTTTCCCTTGGTGCCTTGACACACATCACATTCAACCACAAAATTACGAACGTCTTGCTTCATACCATCCCAGAAAAAAGAACATTTGACCCGGTCATAGGTTTTGGTAAACCCGGGGTGTGCCCAATTGTGGGTGTAGCATGAAGCTCAAAAAGTATCATGGATTTAAGTTTTGACTATTTACTTAAATACAAATGACCTTTGTATCAAAGCTCATCATTGAGCTAAGAGTACCATGGGGAAACTGGATAATTAGATTGCAATTGTTGTATCAGGTGCCAACTTTTGGGATCGTGTAACCATTCCTACTGAACATCTTGGAGCTAATCTGGTACAATGAAGGAGAGAGAAAAAAGGGACCCTTCATCTTCATATTTTTTGGAAAGTGCATCAGCAACCACATTGCCTTTTCCTTTCTTATAAATGATTTCATAATCATATCCAAAAAGCTTAGTCACCCAATTTTGTTGCTTAGGGGAGGAAAGGCATTGTTCCAGAAAATACTTTTTCTTTGATGAGCTGTCTTAATTTGGAAGTGTTTCACCAATAGATAAGGGAGCCAAAGATCCATGACATGCATAATAGCCAACATTTCCTTTTCATAGATTGATTTGCCCAAATTTATCTCAGACAATTGTTTTCTGGTAAATGTCAAAGGCTGACCCTCTTGCATAAAGACAACGCCAATTCCTTTCCTAGAAGCATCACATTCCAGGACAAAGGTCTTTATAAAATCAAGAAGGGTCAGGACTGGAGTGGTGCACATGGCCATATTCAAGGTTTGAAAATATTGAGAAGATGTTGGAGTCCAAGTGAAAGAATTATTTTTAAGGAGTGCAGTGAGAGGTGTCGCGATCTTTCCATAATTTTTAACAAACTTGCGATAATAACCTGTTAAACCTAGAAATTCCTGCAAGATTTTGAGAGTCTTTGGGTGAGGCCAATCTTGCATAGCTTCAATAGTTTTAGTATCCACCCTGATGTCAGCCTTTCCAACAAGATGACCCAAGTACTTGACTTCCAAGGCCCCAAAAAAACATTTAGATTGTTTGAGGAAAATTTGGTGTTGAGAGAGTAGATAGAGAACTCGATCCACATGAGCAAGATGGGTTGTCCATGTTTTTCTATAGATGAGGATATCATCAAAGAAAACTAAGACAAAATGACAGGGAAAAAGAAGGAAGACATGATTCATGAGGCTTTGGAAAGTGTAGGGATCATTACACAAGCCAAAGGGCATGATCAAAAACTCATAGTGGCCATCATGAGTTCTAAAGGAAGTCTTAGGAATGCCTACCTCTTGCATATAGATCTGGTGGTAGCCAGATTGAAAATTAAGTTTAGTAAAGAGTTGGGCACCACTCAATTCATCCAAGAGGTCACCAATGACAGGAATGGGAAATTTGTCTTTAAGGGTGAGACACATGTGCCAAGAACCTTATTTCTTAAGGATCGTGACCACAGGAGAAGATTAGGGGATCGTACTAGGGCGGATAACACCTACGTTGAGCAATTCTTGAACCATTTTATCAATTTCATTTTTTTAGGAAAAGGGGTGACAGTAGGGGTAGATATTGGGAGGAAGGCTTCCTAGGACAAGGGGAATGGAATGATCATGAACACCACGAGAAGGAGGGAGTCCCTGGGGAGTGGAAAAAACCACTTGATGTTTAGAGAGGATGGATTAGAGGCCCTGCGACATAGAGGCTGTCTCAGTTGCTTGTATGGCATGGAGTTGAGAAATAATGATAGAATGACTGTTTTTGAGCAAATTTTCCATGCGATGGGAACTAATGATCTCCAGGGAACCGATAATGATGCCTTGGAACTTATATTTTTGGCCCTCATAGTCAGATTGCATGGTTAATTTCATAAAATCCATGAGAATGGGACCCAAAGTCCTGATTGATTTTGTACCCAACACAATTCCACAACCGCCCATGTCGATATAAAACATATGATATTTCAGGCAGTATTCACCAATTTGGAGACACACGTTTTCAAAATGCACTGCACATTTCATGGACCCACCATTGGTAATCATGATTTGGAAATTATTGATTGCATGAATGTAGCAATCAATTTCTTGGGAAATGCGGCGATGAATAAAATTATGGGTGCTTCCACTATCAACAAGAATGATGACCTTCCTATGCTTGATGTAACCAATTATCTTGAGGGATTAACTTGAGGGTTTGGGGAGCAGAGAATCTAGTGAGAGCATTTAGGGAAATGATCAGTTATACTTCGGGAGGGTCTGAGGGAGGGGTTATGTTAATGGGTTCAGGTGACATAGACACAAGGGGAGCCTCAACATCCTCTTCTAAAACATCCTCTGAGATGGCCATAAAAAGATTTTGTTCCTTACACTTGTGGCCTGGAAAATATTTGTCATCATAATTATAACAAAGGCCTTTGAGTTGGCGTTCAACCATTTCCTCCCTGGTCAATTTCTAGATATTTAGTGGACCAGAAGGAGGAGTGGGAGTTACTAGTTTAGTGAGAGGAATAAATGAGGGTTTTCGGTTTTGAGAAGAGACAAACTATTGTGCTTCCTTGGCTCTTTTAGTAGCGTCCACCCAAATCTGAGGTCGAGCCATGAGGACATGGGCATGAATCTCATCCTCGAGGCCACTGATAAAACATTCTTGGAAAAAAGCATCATACATGCCCTCTGTACGAAAATCTGGTCACTCAAAAGAAGATATAGAGTCTTCCACTGTGCCAGATTGTTTCAACTTTGTCAAATGTCTTAAATGGTTGGTGTCAGTGTTGAAGTGTTCATAAAGATCTGTGACAAAGTGTGTCCAAGCCACATACCCTTGGCGGACATTTTTTCTCCATTTCCACCATTGCCAAAGTTCTTAATCTAGATGGAGAACACCATAATGGAGTTTGGCCAACTCATCCATAATGCCATAGAAAGAGAAATAATGTTCCATTTGAGTTACTTAAGCTGTGGGATTCGATCCATCAAATTTGGTCACATCCACATGCGGAAGGCGTAGGTCACGCTTAAAGTGACAGGGATGAAAATTCTGGGAATGAGAGGAATTTTCACCTTCTGTATGCAAAGGTGGGTCATATAAGGGAATACCTGCAGGGATATGCAGCATAGCACAGATCATCATAGTGACATATTCAAGCTGGGTAGTAACGTCTTGTTTGAGTTCCACAATTGAAGAGAAGATGGAGGAATTCATATTTTGATTGATGGTGGCAATATTGGCACTAATTTGTCCCACTTATTGTTGGTTTTATGTGAAATTAGAGTGCAAGGTAATGACGCAAGCTTCCAAGTCTTGGCTACGAGTATGGGCCACGATGATGAGGGAACACGAAAAGGGGTGGGTGGGGCCATATATAAAATGGGTTATGGGTGAAGTATATCACAACAATCAGGGAGACGAATTGAATCCAATGGGGTAAAGCCCAAATAAGTGCTCCAAAATTGGATCCACGAGCTTGATATCACTCAGAAAGGCCTAAATATCAAATTTCTCAGAATGACTTAAAAAAAAATGTGTGTGTAGGCCTCATCGATATGAACCCAATGCAACTTGAATGGACTGAAACAAATGTTATATTCTTAATATATCGTGATCTCTTCGTTTCGTCAAATAGACAAAAAGTCAACCTGGTCAAAGTCAACGCAGATGTCAGCATGTATGACAGGTGACGTTAGCATAAATCAAGATGATGTCAACATGATTTCATGATGATGTCATAATGCTGATGTGGCATCACCACGAGGTGACACATGTCACTCAATTTCGTCACTTTTGGGCTGAGTTGGCACTGTACGCATTTGACACGTGGCAGTCCATATAGTGATGTGGCCCAATGATAGATGGACACGTGGCATACGAATGATAGTTGTGAAGGTGACAGGGCATACAGACTGACACATGGCAGGGTGACTAGCCATACAAACTGACACATGGCAGGGTGACTGGGCATACAGACTAACAAATGGCAGGGTGACTGATGACGTGTAAGATAGGTGGCAGGGTGACCGGGCATATGGATTGATTGTGTGGTCCAATCCTGGGTCACCACATGGCCCAATAAGGAGGTGCCATGTGGCATGCTATGGATTCCTAAGAATGTTTGGGTAAAAAAATTGTTATGAGGTAGGGGGATTCGAACCCCTAACCTCCCGGAATAGGCGATGATTTCACGGAAAGAGACAGACCGCTTGGGCTGTGGTGGTACTTGTTGAACCATATGGCTTTTTTCCTTAATAAATTGACGGTTGGCGCATTGGTTTGGTTAGGCCCCGGTCGACGGGGAACTAAGACCGTGACTAGGGGCTACAAAGCAAGGCTACACCAGATTGGGCGAGCGCATAGGACTAGGGCGAGGCCACATTGCCAAGCCACGTGACCTAGAGCCAAACAGAATGGAGGGGCCAAAAAAGGAGCGCCAGGATAGGGCCAAATTGAGGTTCCCATGTGATCAGGAGCCCTCGTAAAAGGGGTTGTGCCCTGAATAATTGCAGAATTGGGTTCAAAACATTATTATAAAGATTTTTTTATTGGTATTATTCAACAATTTTTGGAGATTTTGGTCATTATTGGGGGATATTGGGCCCTTTTTTAGGCCAGATCTTGGGGAGAAGTTGGGATATGGTTACCAATTTCAGATATATATAAAAAAAGGTTTTTTGAAGCCAAAATAGGAGATTCAGAGCAAGTTTATGTTGAATATTTTCCAAGCCAAAGCCATTTTTATGCAGGGAAGCTATTGAGGAGAGCAGCTTTGTGGGCCATTTCTGGGAGCTCCGCTCATCCGATTTTAGTGTCGTCTGTTTTGTTGGGTTCTAGAGATCTGGAAGAACAAGACCATATTAGTTTGTAACCTTTTTGGCACTGTTGTGATGTACTTTTAAAGATTCGAATGGAAATAAGAAAGCCTCACCCACTGAGACAAAGGCTCAGAGATGTAGGCGAGATTGCCGAACTCCGTTATCACTTTGGTTTTTTATGGTTTTCTATTCTCATGCTTATGTTCAGATATGTACATTGTTTTATGGATGTCATATTTCCTCTTTATTTCTTCCTCTTTCATTAGTTTTCCTAAATGGTAATTTAACACATGCATAATAACTCAACCATTGTCGTTTAAAAGTTTTTTTTCGGATCAAGTGGTATAAGATCTAGTTGACATTTGGATTTGAGTTTTGCATGATTACCAGGTAAAAGATACATCATGGTGAATGCGAGATTGTTGAAGAGAATCCATTGATTGGATTGAGAAAGAGAACTTCTCAAAGCGAGAAGTTGGAATTAGAAGAGGGACTTTCTCGGGATGAGAAAGAGTTTCGAAAAACTTTCTTCACCATGTCGGAGATGATAAAGGTTTTGTATCAGGATTATTTGGAACGGAAAAGATCGAATCTGGATGAATATTCAAAGGGAAAAACCGAAGAAGGACATGATCCTCCTCAAATTCCTCTTTCACCTCCTCCTTCACCTCCTTCTTCTTCAAGTTCAAGCTCTAAATCCACTGCAAAGAAACATGTCCATCAACATAAGAATGAAATTCCTTTATTCAAAATTGATGTGAAATTTGAATTACCTATGCATGATGGTGAAGTCAATGCAGGAAGACTTGACAATTGGGTCAAACAGATGGAGGTATATTATAGAGTGCAACAAATCAAGGATGAGGCAACTCAGATCAAGGTGGCATCACTTAGACTTGTAGGCACAACACTCATCTGGTGGCAAAGCAAGTTGAAAATGGAACGCAACAAGTGGGTAATGTATTTACATCATGGAAAAGTTTGATTTCTACACTTAGAAATCAATTCTATCCTTTGGGTTATAAAGAGAAAGTGTTAATTGAATGTCAAGCTCTTAAACTAATAAAAGGACAAACAATGCAATAATATACAAATGGCTTTCATAAAATGGTATTTTTTAGCACTAGGAATCACCTTCAGATTGCATGGAAGGCAAGCCCAATACCCATCAGGTTATATGTGAATGTAAGAGTGTTTTGTAGGGTCAAATGGAAAAGGACTCAAAATGATAGTGTTCCAACTCAGATAACAGGGCTAGGATGCACCAACAATCAAGGTCTTAGCTAACTTCAATCAGTAATTAGAAGTAAATATTAATAGAGGGAAGACTTTAAAGAGAGGAATGTAGGGGTTGTTGTAAACATCAGGTCTACAAAAGCCTAAGGAACAAAGTTTCTTAATACAAGATCTTATTGAACTCAGAAACTAAGGAAGCTAAATAAACATCATGATAATATAATGATAAAAAATCCACCATAAAATCACCACAACCATTCATGTGAATATTTCAAAGCATGAACATTTAGAATCAGAAGCAAATAAGTTGATTTCTATTAGTCAAAATGTCTTAAGTCTAGTACATAGCTAGATCACAATTACTTCATCAAAATATTATAGTCTAAGGGAGCCTTGCTCAACCATCTGAACCAACTAAAGCATTTGATCTATCTATTTATAAAAAAAGGGAGGAAACAGTTGGAGGTATGAGCTGGCCTCATTCCCTTGAAAAACTCTAAAAATTTATTTGATCTAACAACTTAAATAACAACCTATGCTATAAAATAGGAAAATGTTGGTGACTAATCCAACCAATCTTCACGATGACTTGATTCCTTCTTGCTACACAGATCCTTATTTGTCATGTGTCTTTCAAAATCATGTGGTTGTCCTCATGATGTCAACTGTTGTTTCCACAATCTTCTCCATCGTAAGCTATCCAAAAGTTGTTAGCTTTGTTGGATTACTGAGAAGGGGGGTGAATTAGTAATAGATCAATTTAATACTTTTTAACCATATAATACAAGTGTTATATCAATGAAGCATTATCATCTAATAACTGCAGAGTAAATAATAAATGAACAAATGAAAAAACAAACACATACACAGTACACCAGTGTTTTACGTGGAAACCCAAATCGGGAGAAAACCACATAATGTTTTTTCTTATATGTCTTGAAGAATTACATTCATTGGAAGCACCAACTTCCTTTGGTTTCCAGCTACAACTAGAAGGAGGCTCCAACCCCCTAGTTTCGCAGGCTACAACCTGAGGGAAGCTCCAACTCCCCAATTCTCTGGCTACAACCATAAGGAGGCTACAACCCCCTATGTTCTCCGGCTACAACCACCTGTCCTTGCCCCATCCTGCCACCCTGAAGTAGAATTAGAATGATGGAACCACTATCAACCTATAACTGTGAGATATACCATTGTAAACATATACCAATAAATATGAACCATGCATCAACCATGCATCAACCTGTACCTAAACTTGTAATCAACATGTACCATAAACAAGTGCATCAGCCATGCACCAACTTGTACCAAATAACCTATAATCAACCTTACCATAAACAAGTGCATCCAACCATGTACCAAGTATGTACCAATCATGTGTCAACTACTCATTAAATATGACTCATCAATATGTACCAACATCATCAACTATACACCTCATGTATGTGTCAACTCATCAACTACTTGTCTCAACCATGTACCTCAACCAAAAGCCCTCATCAATTTCATCATCCAAATCTGATTTGTAGATCTGTAATAGACCTAGTGTATATTATCACATTCCTGCAAACCTTCATTAACTTCAACAACAAGAGACTATCATTTTCATCAAACTTTTCTTTAGTCTCACATGCTTAGTTTGGGATTATTCAACAACCCTAACTTGAAGTAATCATAACTTTGTACCTGTAATTTATAAAGATATGAAACTGATACATAATTTTCTTTAGTGTGTTTTATGCAATTCCTCCAGGTGTCACTACTTGGAACCTGCCAGAAAAGGAGTTATAGTAAAAATGATATACCTTGCTAAATTCAAGCTTATTCTAGAGAGCGACCTTGTAGAGCGTGCCCCACACAGAATATGTTGAATTGATATGAAACTATTAAAAAGCATACTACAGATTGTACCCTAACCAACACATTTTGTTTCACTGAAATTGGATCTGTTATGAAGAATTTATGATGTTTGTACCCGAAACACCTATTTTTTACTAGTTTCAGGACTAGACACAAACCCTATTTTCCATTGACCGTAACTACAAAAATATAATGACCCACAAGATAAATTTTTTATCGAAGATAATTCGATGTGTTTTCACAATGGCATATCAATTTAATGGTCTGAATAATTATAGAAAAAAGGTTATAGAGAAAATGGTGAGATGACATATAAATAACATACCTTAGAAAACACCATCAAAAGAATTTATCCTTCCTTGCATTTTGACCTTCTTTTCTTCACCTTCCCTTAGAATTTCAGATTAGATATCCTTGGTTACCTTAGACACATATATATATTCAATATGCTCAAGTGTGATTAAAATGAGATAGCCTTTCCTCTTATTTATACTCTCCAAGTAGCTTCCTTAAAAACATCTTCTAGGTCACTTACTCCTACTTTCCTTATGTTAGGGTTAACCCACTTCTAATTTCTCCATTAAATTTATTATTGAAACAATTTATTTTTTATTCACTTTGAATTATAATACACTCATTACTTCACTTTATTGTTTACCTTTTAAAATCTCTTAAACCACTTTGACTACTTTGACCTTTTGGGGCTTCTAGATG
>JZKD02S2196034.1:238172-249762 GCA_000966675.3 Picea glauca
AAGACACACTTCCTAGCAAACTCTTTCACCTGGAAAGAGTTGCTCGCAGGCCTGACAACCTGCCTCTTCAAACCACAATCACCTCTCTCACCTGGAGAGAGATTACACACAGGCTAAGCACGAATTCACACTGGCCAGTAAGCCATGCGCAGTCTAGTACTGCGTGGCCACAACATCCAACTGAGAACAGACACGGGCTTTCCAAACAGGCTCAGCAATCACGAATAGACTCACGGGTTCGGTTTTGGGATGTCACCAGGTGTACAAAAATTCCACTCACAGGCTTGACAGTTCAGAACAGAGTGTACGGTCCAGAAGATGCATGAGGTATTTCTGCAAAGGTTTGACCCATTCACACTCAGACAGTCCCCGCTCAAATCCAGGAGGAACCTACGCAGCAGTTGACGGGAATGGGAGCGGAACCCAACACGACTTGCTTCGACAGTTTTTAACTGCATGCACATGGGTTGACACTTGTCACCCATGAAGCTCGTTCCTCCACATTTGGAAGTCACTCGTCCTTCCAAAGGACTTAGGGTAACATAATATGCACATGGCTCTTTTTGGAAATAATATTAAAATATTAATCCAGGCCTAAGCCCCCTAGGCTTAGCCCCTAGGTTCAACACCCAGCCCCTTTTCCCCACCTTCCAACCCTTAATCCCTTGCCTACTCTGTGGACGCTCAGTCCCCCATCACTCTTTCATCGTGGTCGGTCTGCACCGGCGGTATTTATATTTTATTAATTGACCTGCATACATACAAGTATATCACAGGCTCCTGGCCTTCAACACTTAGGCTCCCTGACCTAACAAAACTCATAAGCCTATAGCTTATACAAAACTTGGCTCAACAACCTATAGAACATATTTACAATCTCTTTCAGAGCATGGTTTACATCGGGGCTCGGCCTTGGGGACACTACACTTAAAAATGAATCATTGTAAAAAATGGGGCTCACCTTTCACCAACTATTTTTTTACCTTGACACTTAAACTCACACTCTTTATGGTATAAGTAGGATCTTCATTTGGCACAGCAAGATTCTTCTTCTTAGCAATGATAGACTTCTTGACTAGGGCTATGCTCTCCTTGACTGTTGATGTCTCTTTCTCAAGAGAAAATTCAACCAATACCTGCAAGTTTCTCTGAGCTACTTCATCTCAAAAATGCTGCAATTCTACCTTGAGTTTCCTATTCTGGGATTGAAAACCTCTATTCTGCCTATAAAGGTTTTGGAGTTGCCTATGAAGGGGCTAGGCCTTCCTTGCTACAAACCTTGCTAGGTCAAGGGTATGTGTGTATCCATCCGTGAGCTATTTCATATGATCCCTGTGCATCATATCTTCTGCTTTAAGATGAGCTACCTCCTTCCTATCATCCCTAAGTTCCATGATCAATCTTTTGAATGTCTGACTGTCAGGTGGATCAGTGACATGCACAATCTCAATAGGTTTTTTCTCGGTCTCCTTGATGGGTATTATATATGCACTAACAACACAGTAAAAACGCTCAATTAAATTGTCAACCCGGGGTAAGTAAACTTAGAGCTGTAGCAAAATATATGTCAAAGGTAGAAGGGCTAGTAGAAGTACAATCTAACTAAGGAAGGCAAATATCTAAGGCTAATCTACTCAAGCAAAACTATCTAATGAGCAAACCCTAGTAAACAAAATGAAACTAGGTAACCTAAGTACTTTTGGGCCAAGGGTCGACAGAGAGTTCCTAGGAAAGAAAATGAAAACTGTATGTAAAGCAAACTATTTTAATGATAAGAAAATATACTAAGCATAAGAAGAAAACGACAAAAGAAAACTTCTTTAACTTTCCAACCTACATTCAATGAGAAACTACCCTGTGAAAGAAAATAAATAAGCATGTAAGAAAAAGCACCTATCTAACCTATTAAAGAAAATAGACAAGTAAGCAAAGACACCTAACTAACCTACTAAAGTAAAAGACAAGTAAGCAAAGGCACCTAACTAACCTACTAAAGAAAAAGACAAGTAATAAAAGACAACTAACTACTACAAGTAAAACTTCTCATTGAACAACTATCTAGCTTAAGAGGCAAGTGAACTAAATGCCTAATGAAAAACTATTTCTAATGCATGAAAGGAAATCTAAATGATCAATGCAATGCACAAAAGGAAATCTATTCTATTGAAAGCAAGAAGAACTACCAACTAATGCTTAATCTATAATAGGCAAACTACTATCTAATCTATCAAAGCAAAGTCTGTCTATCCTACAACAACAATAAAACTTTATTCTAACCTATGAAAGAAAGAAACTATATCGATGAAAGCAGGAAAACTATCTTTCAACCTATGACAATTCAAATATAATGCTGGTGGTTGTGTGAATGTCTTCGGTGTCATATGATATCTCAATGGCACTTGAAAACAAAGGATAATTCTAGTGGTATGAGCTTAACACTAATCTAATGGCAAAGTGAAAGGTATGGATTAAACAATCCAATGAGAGTTTAGCCATGACAAAACAATGTTAAATACCTTGCATATTCATATATGAACCATCAACAACATAATGGGATCATCATTATAAGAAAAACTAGATTCAACCATTAACTAAGAAATATAATTGCAATTTAATTCTAGGAAAGAAAATTACATAAAGGAAACTATGCTACATCTATTCTAACAATTCAAACTACAATAAAGAAATGCTTAAAAACATAAATTTAAGACATGACATTAAAAAAGTAAACTAACAACTACATTAATCAACAACTAAGTGAGAAAGATCTATGTAAAATTGAAATAAGTGAGCTATGATTAAAAACTAAAATCAACTCTATCCATCCATCAAATCCCTGTCAAAGAAAACCCAAATTGAAACTTTGTTCTATTCTAATTAAAATTCTATTTTAAACTTGATTATAAAATCATAAAAGAAAGCATAATCTAATATCTGATTACACATGTGGTTAGTCTAGGGGTCTGCAGATCTGTTCCTAACTACAAGATTAATGCATGCTAACACACTTTATCATACTAACCTGCAAAAGATAGTCAAAGGAAATTAGATTATAACAACAAACTAATTAACAAAATAGAAATGCATGTACAGGAATATAAAGAGAACAAAACTATGAAATGCATAAACAACACAAAGATAGTAATCGGACTACTGGTGGGCCCCCCAGCAAGTCGTGGCTACTTACTAAATGCCAACCATGAACTCAACAACTATAATTCACCATGAAAACTCAAGAACGTATTTCTGGCATAATTTGGCAATGTAAAAACTCAAAACAGAGTAAAAATGTGTTTGTCCCTATCACATTGTTGTATATGATGCTTAACTTATGTCTGACCACCTCAATGGTATTTATAACGTTTACAAACCAAATGGTCGACCACAGGAGGTTCGAACCACTTCTAAAATTGGCAAATTTCATTAATGGTGCCCTAAATGCTGAAACAGAGTGAGCCAATAATCACCCATCATAACAACCCAAAATCGAGTTGTCAAGATTTCAGTAGCTGGAGGGGATAAACACGAAAAAAACCTATGTTTTCATTTCACCCATCACTCGCCGCCAATACCATAACCGCCAAGTCACCCTACATTTTTGTGCAAGAAGAGGTGTTGGATGGAGTCCCTGATCAAGTGCCAAAAGGAGTGTCAGATCGAGTGCTGGATCAAGTGTCGGAACTAGAAATGTAGTGTGTTTTTTCCCTGTAACACCATAAAAACGTGAATTAGCTCTTGGAAATCATAGAACATGATGAATTATACTCGATACAATCATTAAACATGAATTATATGTACCAAGTGTTTATCATACCGTTTTATCATGAAATTCTTCAAAAAGCTCCCTCAAAAGATGAAAAACACATATATACATTCAACAAAAGTGTATAATATTTGTCATATAATTGATCATATCTTGGGCCCAACATTACCCCCACACCTTAGATTTTGCAGGTCCCACTGCAAACAAAAATAAATTTCCCTTCATGACTAAACTTGTGAAGGAGGGGGTGGATTAGATTTAGAAGCTTATCCCTGTTGGTCAGGGGATTTTGACTTAGAATTTTTGTGGTGTTTCAATTGCATCCAGAGACTATTATTGGTGGCAGTTAACATCATCAACCTAACACTGTAGAAAATTCATCTTGGCTTGTAGGACAACATTATCATGGTGTAAATGACAACTTAGTGTTTCGTGCTCTCTAAGTTTGAACTGGAGGGTTTGGAGTTTTTGGAGGTTCTTTATGACATGTGAGAAAGATTTGAGATGTATATTATACCCTTTATCTCTTAAACCATTAAAAACAACAATTTTACCTCTGCAATAATTAGTTCCAAAAGTGACTTACCATAAGTGCAACAATTCTGGCCTGACGAACTTGTGAAAAATAGGTATCAAAGTGACACATATAACTACAAGGTAGTAAAACCTATGTAAAAACTGAGAGAGGTTTTTGTTTTTTAATATGTTCTTGACAAAAACCTCTTTTTGTTTTCAAAACTTCACTTTCATTCGTTAGGAAAACACACCAACAAAACATGACTAAAACAGGAAAAACAAAGTGTTTTATTTTCTGAAAAACTAGGCCTCTAAGAGATTTGAATATATCCAAAAATATAACGTATATTTAGAAACTGAGAGAGGTTATTGTTTTTTAATATGTACTTGATAAAAACCTCTCTTGGTTTTCAAAAATTAATTCCCTGTTATTAGGAAAACAAAAAAACAAAATATGACTATAACAGAAAAAAAACAGAGTGTTTTATTTTCTGAAAGCATAGGCCTCTAAGATGATAGAATATATCTGAAACCATAAATTATTTTTAAAACCTGAGGGAGTTTATTTTATTTTTGTATGTTATGAAAAAAAACCTCCTCTAGGTTTTAAAATTACTTTCCCATTTGTTCATAATCCCATCTTGAAGTTGGTTACTCAAAACTTGCAGAAGCACAGTGTGCTCTTAGTAGAAACGCATCGTGGTCTTTGATAGAAATTTTGGAGGAATTCCCAGAGGAATTTTGGGCAGAAAGTGGTATGGGTGGAAATTATATGATGTCTGCTACACGATGGAACCATCAAGAGCTGCAAATGCCTTCTCCAAACCTCTGAAAAATTGACTTCAAGTCAAGTTTTCCAAATGTGTAGAAACCCTCCTATAGTGACTGTATTTGGGGGATTTCTCTCAAAAAATAACACCTGTGCATAAAATGAAGGAGTTTTTTTGTTTCTTGGTCTATTATTGACAAAAACCTCTTTCACGTTTTTCAAATTCATCTTCCTTAATTCAAAAACCAATTTTTAAGTAGAACTTTGACCAAGATAATCATTTGAAAATTTATGACAAGGAAGGATGACATGACCATGATGATAATTTATGACCTTGGATGAGTGGAGGAAGTAGTAATGATACCTAGACACACCAATGAAAATTTTACAACCAATATATGTCAAATTTTATTTGATAATTTTATTTTGAAAATATAACAATTTGACCTAATAACCCTATCAATCACATGAAAGAGTAAATTTGATCATTGGTGACTGACAGATACTAACAAAAGGCTTGGTTTGTACTGGTAGGCATGGTGAATAGGAGAATTGTTATTTCCTATCATTAATATGTAACAATTCAAACAACTAATCCTCTTTTCATAAGCTTGGAATACAGACGACAGTAAGTATTTAGCAGTTGTAATCGCTCTGTATTTGTCACAAAGAGTAGTTAAGTATAAACAATCTTCTATAGAATAAACATAAAAATGCACAGAAGCTTATAAAACACACAATGATGTCAGCAATATATAATTTAGCATACCAATACAAACAACTACTGATATAATATCCCAAGACTTTGTAAAAATATAGTATGACAAAATTTTGATAGAAATGCTACTTCCTCTTCTCATGGGTTTGCTATACAAATGGGCAATGCTTAACATTTTTTTTCTTAGGAAAATCCCCCCAGACCGAATATATGGCATGTCCTCGTGCCATGAATTAGCAATAGACTTCTTGGTCTTTACTGTTTTTAGAGGGGGGTTACCAATAGGCTTCTTGGTCTTTACTGTTTATTGAGGGGGGTTAGAAAGTTTCTTGGACTTTTGGTCCAGTAAAGGAATAGCTTGAGCATGAGGGTTTGGGTGGAGTAACAGTCCCTAGATTAAGAGTCTTATTTCTAGTCTTGATTGTAAGATGAGGGTTTTCAAATTAGTAAATGAACTCATCCCACATTTTCTCCTATTTTTCCAACTCGGCTAAGACAAGTAGTTTGATAAGGTCGTGGTGAAATAGGTTGTTATGGGGACTGGTTGCATTCTTAATCACATGGGAAGACATCCTGTCAAGACTCTTTAAGAATTAAAAGGGGAAATTCAATGGGTTATTGAACTGAAAGTGAGCTAATAATCGACATTGACATGCTTTAAAGATGGAATATCTACCTTCACATGTAATCAATCTAGTGATGACTATGAGAGGGTTGATTATCTCCTCTTTTATCCACTCCTTGGAGTATCCATTAGCTCCAAAGATGTTCTAAAATTTGGTTTTGAAAACCTTGTTATAGCTTGCTCTTGGAAACTGGTGGTGTTTAAATCAACGGTCTCCAACTCTTGGGAGATTTGTGGCTGAGGCAATTGATCTCTTAGAGGCCACGAACACAGTGAATAGGATTTGAGGCAGGATAAGAGTAATGTAATGTCAAAACTACAATGAATGGCCTGTAATAAATTTAAACCAACAGAGTGGTCTGTTAAGGACATATACAACAATTTATAGCACACAGGAGTTTAACACTTCAAAAATAAAATAACTGTTGATATAATAACCTGTATCATGAAAATAATACACAAATTTTACAAAGATTTACTTCTTATAGGCAATGTTATCATTTGTCAAATCATGAACCCCTCCCCCACACCTAGGTATTATGACACCTCACAATAAAAAATATAGGAAACCAGTCAATTCTCCCAATAGCCGAAGATTTACAGTTTGTAAAGTGTAAAGATAAATTTCATAGATTGGTCTGACGAGATGGTTAGAAGATGGCCCCACCTCTAGGATAAGAGATCCTAGATAAGAAGAGGTAGGCAAGAGAGTTTCAAGATAGTCTCGGGGCTAGTTCCCAATGGCAATTTTATGGAGTTCATTAAGCTTATCTTAACCATAGATACTTCATGTCAACTTTGTCTACAAGTAATGTCGTACATCAGAACAAGTTTAAATTTATTATTTATTTTTGTCAGATTACCATCCTCGCTAGGTAGAATGCCCCACTACCAGCAAGCTTGTTCAGTACTCCGATGGGTTTACCAAGTCATACCACATGCCGGTACCCACTATCACCAGACCTGTTCAGTATCTCGACAGGTTAGCTTCTTACACCCTAAGAAACTAGCCCTCCAGATTTTAAGATTTTAGTATAAGATTGCTTTATGCAAGAAGATGAGGGGACAACTCTGAAATTTTTTTTTTATTGGGATGGTATTTATGTTAGAGGATGAATTTCCATTATATTACTTAGTGATTGTCCTGATGTAAGGTGTACTTAAGTAGACGTGGCCTATATAAAGATATGATATAATCAAGCTATTTAGTGTGTAGTGGATGGTACCTTTGAGAAAGAACAAAAAGGTATCTCTAGGCTCAACTTACTTTCTTCTTTTGTAATTATTTTGATGTTTCCATGACTAACCACGAATTAGACCTCCTTGTTACTCTTTGATAAATACACTTTACTCACTTACTCAGGTTTCTTGAAAAAACTATACGAGAGACCTCTAGGCTTGATGGTTACGATGTCACTTCCTTATAAAGTGGTGATGATTTTCAAGAGCAACTTCTTTTTAAAATGCCTTAAGAACAAGAAGATGAATATATTTGCAAAAACATGGCTAACTACAACAATTCATTATTCATTTGATGCTTAAAAGACAACAAGGTTCAAGTGTAACAATGTTTTGAAGAAAAATCCTTTTTTTATATTTCCTTGAAACTGTCTACTCCTTGTGAAATAAATACCTATGGAGATATCTAAAACTATTTGCAAAAACCACACTCTAAAATATAATAAACTAATGAGATCAATGAGATCAAGTCATAGGAACATGTATCATAGTTCTCTTATTAAAAGAAAATGTAAAATGAGGCTGCATTAGACCTCAAGCTAAACTAACAACATGCAACTTTTATTTACTAACCTACCCTACCTAAAAACAAATGGAAAATCTTTATTCAAGTGTAAGAACTCTTCCAATGTAACCATGTGCGGAGCAAGATAAGAAACATACTCATATCCATATACGAAAAAGTTACCACAATGATTACTTGGATATGAAAAAGAAACCAACCTACTTGTTTGGGCATCATAAGGTGTTGAAGAAGAGAATAGTATTGTGGCCTGATGACCTCTTGAAACCAAATTTCAATGTAATCTTGATTTTTATCAACAATAATTTCTATGCTCTCCCTCATCATGCTATGCATATCCTCTTCTTTTGGATGATTGATTTCTGAAGTACATAAAGCATCTGTTGAGATGGATGTTGAGAACTCCTCAGTATCAGGTCTTAGTGATTTCTCTCCACCAGAGGTAGTCCATAAGTTTTCATCTTCCTTCACAGTTTTAAAAGGAAGATCATTTTGTAGCTCATAGGACCCTGATTCTTCTAATATTTCGGGAGAGGTAGATAAGTTCTTGACTATTGTCAAGATGTGTTCTTCCTGAAAAGAAGAGATCCCAGCTATTTCTAGGATTTGAGAGAGTTATTCCAAACTAATGGTCAACTTCGAATTCATCTTGTCATTTGATAAAACTTGGTTCACACAAATATGATGTCCACAAAATTAGGATCTCCTGATGGTGGTAAGAAAAAAAAGGTTGTATTGTTTGGTTTTGCAGAAGGCTCGAGTGGTCTTGCCTCTTGTCCCACTATTACTGATGCTTCAATTTCTTATTCTATAGTGCTCCCTATTTTAGTCTCTTTTAGAGACTTCTTTATCTCTTTGGGTTGAGCTAGCTCCTTTTTTTCGGTATTGGTCTGTGGAGCTTATGAGTGGAATGTTCTTCCCCAAAAACGTTTGGAAGGAACCTTGGTTAAAAGGTCTAATTTAGATTTAATGTATCTACCTTTAGGATCTCTAGGTCTATTCATGAAAGAAAGAAAAAATAAAAAATACCATTGGGTTTGGAGGAACCTACTATAGCAGATGCACAGGATCTTACCTCTCATCTTAAAGTTCCCCCACTACCAATCTAATGCTAAGGTCCAGGAATGATCTATTTCCTAACTACTTCTTACCTTGAGACAACTCCCTGAAAACGATGCCAAAAATGATGGGTGTTATATATACACTAAAAAAACAGTAAAAATCCTCAATTAAATTATCAACCCAGGGTAAGTAAACTTAGAGTTGTAGAAAAATATATGCCAAAGGTAGAAGGGCTGGTAAAAGTACAGTCTAAATAAGGAAGGAAACTATCTAAGGCTAATCTACTCAAGAAAAACTATCTAATGAGCAAACCGTACTAAGCAAAATGAAAATAGGTAACCTAAGTACTTTTGGGCCAAGGGTTGATGGATAGTTCCTAGGAAAGAAAATGAAAACTCTATGTAAAGAAAACTAGTTTAACGATAAGAAAAACCACTAAGCATAATAAGAAAATGACAAAAGAAAACTTCTTTAACTTGCCAACCTACATTCAATGAGTAGCTACCCTGTGAAAGCAAATAAATAAGCAAATAAGAAAAAGCACCTATCTAACCTATTAAAGAAAATAGAAAAGTAAGCAAAGCCACCTAACTAGCCTACTAAAGGAAAAGACAAGTAAGCAAAGGCACCTAACTAACCTACTAAAGCAAAAGACAAGTAATAAAAGGCAACTAACTACTACAAGTAAAACTTCTCATTGAACAACTACCTAGCCTAAGAGGCAAGTGAACTAAATGCCTAATGAAAAACTATTTCTAATGCGTGAAAGGAAATCTAAATGCTCAATGAAATGCATGAAAGGAAATCTATTCTATTGAAAGCAAGAAGAACTACCAACTAATGATTAATCTATAATAAACAAACTACTATCTAATCTATCAAAGCAAAGTCTATCTATCCTATAGTAGCAATAAAACTTTATTCTAACCTATGAAAGAAAGAAACTATATCCATGAAAGTAGGAAAACTATCTTTTAACCCATGACAATTCAAATATAATGCTGCTAGTTGTGTGAATGTCTTCAGTGTCGGATGATATCTAAATGGTGCTTGACAACAAAGGATAATTCCAGTGGTATGAGCTCAACACTAATCTGAATGGCAAAGTGAAAGGTATGGATTAAACAATCCAATGAGATTTTAGCCATGACAAAACAATGTAAATACCCTGCATATCCATATATGAACCATCAACAACATAATAAGATCATCATTATAAGAAAAACTAGATTCAACCATTAACTAAGAAATATAATTGCAATTTAATTCTAGGAAAGGAAATTACATAAAGGAAACTATGCTACGTCTATTCTAACAATTCAAACTACAATAAAGAAATGATTAAAAACAGAAATTTAAGACATGACATTAAAAAAGTAAACTAACAACTACATTAATCAACAACTAAGTGAGCAAGATCTATGTAAAATTGAAATAAGTGAGCTATGATTAAAAACTGAAATCAACTCTATCCATCCATCAAATCCTTGTCAAAGAAAACCAAAGTTGAAACTTTGTTCTATTCTAATTAAAATTTTGTTTTAAACTTGATTATAGAATCATAAAAGAAAGCATAATCTAATATCTAATTACACATGGGGTTAGTCTAGGGGTCTGCAGATCCATTCCTAAGTACGAGATTAATGCATGCTAACACACTTTATCATACTAACCTACAAAAGAGAGTCAAAGCAAATTAGATTATAACAACAAATTAATTAACAAAATATAAATGCATGTACAAGAAATAAAGAGAACAAAAATATGAAAGGCATAAACAACACAAAGACAGTAACTAGACTATTGGTGCCCCCCCCAGCAAGTCGTGGCTACTTCCTAAAAGTCAACCACGAACTCAACAACTAGAATTCACCATGAAAACTCAAAAACATATTTTTGGCATAATCTGGCAATGTAAAAACTCATAAAAGAGTAAAAATATGTTTGTCCCTATCACATTGTTGTATATGATGCTCAAATTATGTCTGACCACGTCAGTGGTATTTATAACATTTACAGACCAAGTGGTTGACCACAGGAGGTTCGAACCACTTCAAAAATTGTCAAATTTCATTAATGGTGCCCTAACTGCCGAAACAGAGTGAGCCAATAATCACCCACCATAACAACCCAAAATCAAGTTGTCAAGAGTTCAGTAGTTGGAGGGGATAAGCATGAACAAAACACACGTTTTTTATTCGCCCATCACTGGCCGCCAATACCATAACTGCTAAGTCACCCTACGTTTTTATGCAGGAAGAGGTGTTGGACAGAGTGTCGGATAGAGTGTCGGAACGAGTGCCGGATCAAGTGTTAGAACAAGAAATGTAGTGCGTTTTTTCCCTGTAACACCAGAAAAACATGAATTGGCTCTT
>JZKD02S2196034.1:304360-320837 GCA_000966675.3 Picea glauca
AATATCTAGAGGTAGTGTTATGTGTTTTAAGTTATATTGCATGTGCTAACATTGAGATAAGAAAACACTTGCAAGGGAACCTTAAAAGAGCACTTAACCTATAAAACATTGAGCATAAAGTGGGATGACTGTTTGCTGTCCTAAAACAACAAAAGAAGACAGCCATACAGTTGAAACTTAGAGCCATACTAAGGTCAAGGAAAGACCTTAGATGGCATCCTCATAGGACCTCATAATTTCTACAATTCAGAGGGAGATAGAATCTAGTGATGAGGTGCAGTGGCATACAGGAGTACCCAATAGCACAGTAGACAATGGGCAACCCAACACTTTATCTTCTACAAATAGTATTTTTGGGGAGCCCAGAGTTGACACTAGCACTGAGGGATATGAGGTGGCACCTCAGCATGAGTGTGATCAAGATTTACACTACTTGACTGGACAGTTGATAGTCAGTGAGAATATGATCATGGCAGCTACTAGGTGCATTGATGACATTCATGCATTGATGACAGATTACTGCTGGAGGGCATCAATGGCACATAGTAGTTCAGATGAGGGATTTTCCATGGATGACTTTCATACTCCTAGGGAGAGAGTGTCTATGATTAGGACCAACTACCAATAGTTGTTGACAGATAGGGACTACCTCTTGGGGATTGGCGAGATGTATCACAGGGCCTTAAGGGAGTAGGAGTTAGAGGTGGACTAACTCACTCAGGAGTTGGAGAGCACTCAAGGATTCTTGAGAGGCACACAGACAACCCTTCAAGGATATGAGTCAAGATAAGAGGAGCTCTTTGAGGAGATTCATCAGAGATCCACTTCATTTATTCTAGTGGATATTCAGATATGTCCTTCGGTCACATGGCTAGAGGATGTTGGTGGTCTAGCATAGAAGCACCAGTTGATGGAGGATACTTCCATTTGTGTCCCAAGAGTGGTTGACCTTTAGGTAGAGGTTGATCCAGTAGTACGCCCAGGATATATGATGCAACAAGAGTATACAGGAGATGACATGAGTAGGCAGGGGAATACAGTGATGAGTGATATCTCACAGAGACATGCCGAGATATGCAGTCAGATTCAGACAAATGTTTTGGATTGCAGGGAGGAGACACACTTAGGGGAGTATACAGATTTCACTCCTTTTCAACAACACATAGTTTTGAGAGAGCACCTTCACCATATTAGCAGTGGCATGGGAGATGAGGGATGGAGGTTGGTTGACCAATAGTTTGAGGATTTACTTCTGGTTGTACTACATGGTTGGGATTCGGTGATGACTAAAGGTGATTATTTATCATGGATACCGATGGAGGATCTTCTGGTCAGATCCTTGGTATTGACCAAAGTTTGTGATATCTTCCAATCCTAGAGTCAGCTATAGATGTTTCTGTTATCCTTTCCCAACACATTTATCATTGACAATAGCATGAGGAGAGATAGACAGTGGTAGAGGGCATGGAGAGTGAGTAGGCCGAGACCACCTGATAGGAGTACTTTTATGACATCCAACATGATAGAGGTGGATCGTCATAGGTAGCCAATTGAGACTTGGTGCGTGATGGTGAGAATCATAGGCCAAGTGATAGAAGATGAGCACATAGGGATTTTGACAGTGATCAATCTCACATAGGAATAGTTAGAGGAGATTGGAAGTGCTAAACTTCCAATTTTTCCATGGGATCCGAGAGTTCATTTCGTTAGAAGGATGTTTCACTACATAATGACCCAGCCAGAGAGCCACACACTCCACCATGGGTTGGTTTGGAGTGGGCCTGCAGGGACTTGTCTTATGGAGAGAGGTATCTTTTCACTCTTGATCATCATGATCGGACATGGAGATGGTTGGGAAGGTACTACTTCCACAGAGATGTTTTTACAGATGCAGCTTCTGGACAACAGGTCCAATTGCCACAATTACTTCAACTTGAGGATCTAGGAATGGAGGATCCGATATATATACAAGGAGCAGTCAGACATGGCCAGTGTAGTGAAGTTCCAGAATGGTGATCTTTGACATAGATTAGCATGGGAACCAGGGATTGAAGGGTTGAGCATTTCACTGATTGACAGGGGCAAGTGGACCTTTGCACGAAAAAGTTGTTTTGAATTTCCATTGACATTCAGTATTAAAGAGAGCACATCACTTGAGAGTGTCTCACGGAGGTCTTGCAGTACCTCATTCTAGCATCAACATGAGCAGTTGATGGAGGCCGTGTTGATATTGGTAGGGACTTGGAGGATGGACTCATTCCGGGATGAGGCCATATGTCATGTGTAAGAGATCCACATAGGTTATATATTTCAAGACTATGTTTCACAAGATATTGTAGTTCACTTCCTTATATGGGACCCATGGGGTGGAGTCTATGATCATTCATCCTTGGACGGGTTCTACTCTGTGTCCTACTGGTGGAAATGGGATCCTGGTATTATACTTGGAGGGATTTGGTTATTTCTTGAGGACAAGCAATATTCTAGCAGGGAGGACTGTAATGTCCCCACTTTGAAACATCAGGGTATTACACAGTGTTATGATGACCAGGGTAGCCAGTTGGAGATTATAGCGAGTACATGAGTTATTGAGGGATATTTTGGGGTCCATCTTGCATCGATCATCCTATTTCATTATTATGATCCATTCCACACAGATTGGATTTGGTTCTGTTGCATTCCAACAATTTCCATGATTTTGAGTATTTTGAGCTATAGGTTAACTAAATTAACTTAAGAGGTCATTTTTTGCACAATACTTGGAGGAACCTCTTAGTGTAATAGCTCATTGGAATCGGGAGGAACAAGACTACATGATAGAATGATGAGAAGTGAATTTCAGTGGCCATAGAAGCCATAAAGAGAGATAAGGAACTTTTCAGAGGTAAAAGGTTAATTAATTAATTAAAGTGATTTAATTAATTAATTAAGTATTAATAAAGTAAAAGTCACTTTGGAGGGGCAAGGTGAGAAAAAGTATAAAGAAGATGCAAGGGCCTCTATTTTGGAATTCATTAATGTATGATCATATATTGATATCTGGCTTCTAGCTAGTGAGCCGATACCTTGGGGGTTTTGATGGTTTTGACTTAACAAACCCTAGAGGATGATTCGATGGTGAAATATTCCACCTAGATTGTCCCAATATTGGTCTCAGGGATGCAATACTCCCCCACACAATTCTAGTTCAGATCTACTCAATACAGAAGGGTTCTACACCAACCACAGGCACAGGAAGAGAGAGAGGGTGCACCATTGGGGGTTTCCCACAAGGGGGGTGCACCATGTATTGAGGTGGGTTCGTTGCAAGTGATTGGAAGGGCTTCTAGAGATTCTAGCATCTGGGTTTTCATTACAGGGTATTGGACATTAGATCTAGTCCATTAAGGAGGAGTTTTATGTGCCATTTGATTTATTAGATGCATGGGACGAATTGGAGGAGAGGATAAAACTTCAGAATTTGGTTTCAATTATTCGCTAGCGCATATCTTCGCTATTTCACTTGGGACTTCACCAGTGAGGTAACGAGGCCCCAATATATCATTCTAGTGGTTTTGTGGAGCATTTGGAGGCATCTGGGAGGGATGTCAAATTATCTAGGGTTTCAGGCATCTAGGGGGGAACACCATTCCTTGGAGAAGAGTTAGATCAATGAGTTTAAGAGGGATATTGGAGATTTGAGCACCTGGGTTGTTCTTTCATTTACCCAATATACTATTTAGCATATTTACCAGAGGTTTTGGACATCTTTGGCAGCAGGGCCAAATTGTTAAGGATATTTAGTGTTCCAGCAGGGCGTGGCATCTTCCATCTTGGGATTTTGACACTTCATATGGCCCGTATCTCATTTTTTTTGGTATTCTTTGTTATTCAGCCTTTGGAGGCTTACCTTGTCTTATCACAGCATTTTGTAGCAGCTCTTATTGTGTTTATTGGATCCATTTGTTGATCATTCTTGTATTCAGTGGCTTCTTCTATCTATGAATAATATCAGATCTGAGGTAGTTTGGATTTTTTACCATATTGTTAATCTTGCATATGGTTGAGATATGTTCCATTACTGTATCTTCTTTTTTACTATTGCAAAGACACATTAAATTCATCAGTATAACCCTAGCGCAACCTAAGAGACAATAATAAGAAAAGTGTTTGACGAAATGCCACAACTAGAAAAAGTTTAAAATTCATGCAAGACGTGATGTTCCTGGCATAATGGCTTGGGAAAATTACAATATATATATAGTGGTGAGTAAACTCAGTTCAATTACATAGATATCCAATGTAAATAGGACAATAGGTTAAAATAGATATACGACCGTAATAATAAATACTTGAATAAGACATGAATTAATGATTACAATGAGAAATGAGGGATGTATGTATACCCCCATAGAGGTTCCCTTTTATAAGAGACATGAACTTTCATATGAAGTGTCTCTTTATTAGTAATTAATTTTTAATTAATAGTTATTCATTATTATTTATATTTATATATTATATATATATTTATGTTTATTACATAGCCTTCCCCTTTAGAAATGATTTTTCCTTAAATCATATTTATGGAGAGGCTTACCTCTTCATTTTGGCTCACAATCTCTTCGCATGATTATCTATTTTTTCCATTGTTAGGATTGACGACACGAGACAATATGAGTGATGAAGAGTTGAACAAAATTGTTGAATTGTGAAAGGGTCATACCATCGTAATTCAATCTTTAGCAGAATGTTGCACTTCCATTATGAATGGTTATCATGAGACTTAATTTTGTTAGTATCAATATTTTTTGGACGATGAGTTAGTCATATCTGTCCTGAATGAAATTGATATTCTGGCTAGTTAACATATCTACTCCTATGATTTGGATGTCGATAAGGAGTTCTTATAACATTATTCTCCTTTATCATGCTTGTAGTGTTTTCTTGGTTTAATTTCAGTATACGATTTTCTTCATGCATTGATGTTGATTGGTTAATTTATGAAATTATATCAGTACATACACTTAGAGTTCCCATCGTTTATACTCCAACATCCCTATATGGTTTTTTTTCAACTAGATTGACGTCTTGTTGAGTTGTGACATGGATTGGATCTGTGTTAGTTCCTTTTTCCACAACTTGGATGTTTAGTCCTAAGGACTTTGATGCCTCTTACTAGATTTGTTCTAACTTGTTATCCAATGACATCTTATCATTTTTAAGCTTCTTTATTTGAAAGCACAAGTTTTGATTATGGATTTTTAGACGTGAGTTTTCTTCATTATTTGGTTTGTCAACCTTGTTGATGTCTTTCTTATCATCTTATTCCTCTTTCATCTTTTTTATTTGTTCAAGTAACCTTTGATTAAGGTTTTTCAAAAAAGATTTTTTTTCATTTTTTTCTAATAGGCTCTTCTCGAGATTGTCCTTTTCTTTTTCTAATTTTTTTATTGCATTGCTTATTTGTTTTACTGATTTGTCTAAGTAATTTTTTACTCTGGCCTTTTAAATGAGAAATCTCTTTTCTTTTATCCATGATAAATTTTTCAAATTATTTTTGCATCCTTGATATCGACTTTTGATTTTCCGAAAGGATCACCTTCAAGATATCTTTGACGTCCTTTGAGGAAGGTATTATCGGTTTTGACCTCATTGTAATGTCCTGGAATGTCATCATTTTCTTTTTATAGGAAAATGTGAAAAATATTTTCTGTAAGTCCTTCCATACAAAGCCTCAAAATAAATAAATATCTATTCATCTTCTACTGAAATAAATTCAATTTAGTTCAAGGTTTTCCTTTCATGATTTTCTTTTACCAGGAAGTATATCAACATCAACGTAATAATCAACAAAAACATAATAAAAACATAATAACCGCATATCAACTAGTAAAATGCACAAAATGTGTACCTTGACCTGTAGATTAGTTGATTTAGCCCCTTTTCTGATTGTCATTGCTTTTTCCAAACTTCCCCAAATTGAATATTAACCTCCTAGCCAACTAGGAATAGCCTCTATGGATCCCTAGATCCAGGAATCCTTGCGGTTTCTTGGCCCCTGAGCCCAAAATTCCTAGCAACAACAATGTCCCTGTGATATTTCTCAAAACCAATATGTTCCCCAATCTCCTCCTCCTTTCAGAATTTCTTCCTCCTTTGTCTTTCCCCCAAATTTAACCTCCACAAAAAACAAAACAACAAAATCCCTCCTCGAAGTCCTCTCCCTTCTTCCTTATCCTCCTCCCTCGAATCCCCCTCCCTCATTCAATTCCCTAATTGCCTTATCCCCCCATTAATTCCTCAACAATCTTATCGCTTCCATTAATTATTTCACCTACCAATTTAATAATATTATAATAAAAGACTCAATGAATTTATTTTAATAATTAATTAAATTAAATTTAACAACCATGATAATTAAATAATTAATTAGGGTTGTTACATACACCTACCCTTCAGGAAACTTCGTCTCAAATATGGAGTAATTTACAATACAATGGTAATGACACATGGTTCATACATCCACATCAAATAAAAAACATCATCAATTTAAAAACACTTATACATACTAGTGTACATGTGAAATGAATGCATGTGTAGCTAGCACATACAAGACTCGCACAAGTACTACTGACAATAATGATCACACCTATATTAATTCTTGTATGCATCCAATCCAATCAACAAGACCATTCATTTAATAAAAGATAGTAAACCATTTAAAATGTTTGCAAAATCACTGAATTTAGCACAAACAACATTCATTTAGATAATTGTAGTTCAGTTAAACAATTATAAATATACATATATACTTATTTTATTTTATTTTAAAAGAGGAAAACAAGCACACTCTCAACTACTTCTATTCTTCCTTCCTTCCTAACTTACCTCCATCTTCCATCCCTATCCTTCCTCTGTTGGACTATCTTGGAGTGTCAACTATATTGACCTAACTCCAAATAGAACCTATAAACGAAAGTGCCAACTCTCTTGACCAAACTTCCCCAGCAGGAAACTGATAGTCATCATCACACATATAGGGGAGCGTGAGCTAACAACATCCTCCCATGACTCCAGGTTTCAGAGGATAAACGGTGGGAAATGCCTCCACCCCTTCTAATAGAACTAGGATCAACACCCTACCATGGACCATGTAGTGGCACTGTATTGTTGGGAATTTTGTCATCGTATATTCATTTTTAGGCAGTTTCGTCACTTGGAAACCTGCACTTGTCCACATATCATAACAATTCATTTGATCCAACATAATTTCACATACAAAGATTCATACCATATTGTTTCTCGGTCGATGTTCATGACATCAACCTATTATTATCATTATCCTTTGGCTATTTCATAGCCCATTGACGTGCATATTATTCTATAATACAAACTCATACATATCTATGCATTATCATCAATTAAATGCATTTAATCATATCCTCAATTCGATATCCACGTACCAACAATTTTAAATGTCAAAAATTTCAAGTTAGAAATAGATTGCATAATATCCATCATAATTCAAATAACGATAAACATTCATAGAATTGACATTCCCCTAGGTCCATATGTCTTAAAATTTCAAGTGTATCATTAATAGTTTCACAGTTAATAGAAAATAAAATATGACTAGGCATTAAGTAATTCTATATATCTAATTCAAAAGGTGGCATTACATACACCCATCCTTCAGAAAACATATTCCTGAGATGGTAAAAAAAGTGAGGGATGATCTCTTCGTAAGTTATTTGCATCCTCCCAAGTAGCAAATTCTAGGATATACTTGTCCCACTGGACCTTAACTTGGTCTACCAGAAGATTCCTGAGATGTGGACCCTACAGTCCAATATGTGTAATGGTTCTACGGTGAGGGTTACTGCATTCTATACCTGTAATTCCTTCCAATTCAGTTTATGAGATTTGTTAACAACATAATGTCGTAGAACAAATACATGAAAAACATTATGAATTTTATTCATGTGGGGTGGAAGTTTGAGACGATAGTCAATAGGTCCAATTATCTCTTGGATTTTTAATGGTCTTATAAATCGAGGCGAAAAATTTTTCCCCTTCCCAAACCGAATGGTACTCTTATAAGGTCTGAAATGAATAAAAACTTGATCTCCCACTTTATAACTTCGGTCAATCTTATGTGCATCAACATAAATTTTATGTCTATCCTGTGCTTCCTTTAGTCGTTGCCTAGTATGAATCACTTGTTCCTCCATCTCTAGAATCAATTCTGGCCCAACTGTCACTCGGTCTTCTAACCTTTCCCAAGTCAATGGTGTCCTGCATGGCCTTCCATACAGAGCTTCATAGGGTGGAATTCCAATGGAGCTATGAAAACTATTATTGTAAGCGAACTCTACCAAAGTTAGGTACTTCTCCCATTGGGTTTGATTATCCATAACATACATCCTAACCATGTCTTCCATAACTTGATTTACTCTCTCAGTTTTCCCATCGGTTTTAGGATGATATATTGTGCTTAAGTTCAACTAAGTTCCCAATGCTGACTAAAAACTTGTCCAAAACCTAGATGTGAATTGGGAGTCCCTATCTAAAATGATATTCTTGGGTAACCCATGCAAATGGATGAACTCACTTATAAACATGTGTTCCACATCAGTGACATCATAAGTTTCTCTAACCAAAATAAAATGAGAACTCTTGATCAACTTATCAACTATCACAAGAATGGCATTGTTTCTATGCGATGTGAGTGAGAATCCCACAACAAAATCCATAGAAATGACTTCCCACTTGGACATAGGAACATCATGCGATTGTAGGAGACCTGTCAGGTGGTGATGGTCATCCTTCACTTGTGGAAACTCTAAGAACTTGGCGACGAAATGGAATACATCATGCTTCATTCCTACCCAAAATAAAATCTTCTTTATTCTTGCGTACATTTTCTTCACACCCAGATGTGAACAATAATGTGATTTATGGGCTTCCTTGAGTATGATGCTTCGAATATCCCCACCTTTAGGGTTGTACATCCTTCCTTGATATCTTAATAGTTCATCTTCTTCCGGGCTATATCCTTCATATTTTGGATCTAATTGCCTCCCACTCTGGAGGGTTGAAGTAACCTTTAAATACCAACTATCTCCAAGAAGTTTCCCCAACACACGCTCCCTTAGATTAACTTTTAAGGGTACCAAGGAGAAGAATTGTGGCCTTCTTCTCAATGCATCCACGACCACATTTTCATTTCCCTTAATGTATGAAATTACAAAATTGTACTCACTCATATACTCACTCCATCACCTCTACTTGGCATTGAGATCCCTTTGAGTGAAGAGATGATTTAATCTTTCATGGTGTGTTTTGAGCTCAAAGATTTTCCCCACTAGATAATGCCTCCAAAAATTCAGAGATAGTGTTACAACAACCAAATTTAAATCATGAGTAGCATAAATCTCCTCATGTTTCTTTAAATTTCTTGACACATATGCTATCACTCCCCCATCCTGCATTAGCACGACCCCCAATCCCTGCTTTGATGCATCTATGTATAATGTGAAGTATTTTTCCATATTCGACACTCATAGAATTGGTGCACTAGTTAGTATCCTTTTAAGCTTGATGAATGCAATATCATATTATTTTGTCCATTCATACCTGACCCCCTTATGCTGCAAGGTGGTGATGATTTTTGATATTTTAGAGAACCCTTCCACAAACCCGCGATAATAACCCACTAGCCCCATAAAGCTTCTTACCTCATGAACATTTTTCTGCACTGGCCATTCCATAATGGCCTTTACCTTTTCTGGGTCCACAAAGATTCCTTCATTGGAAATGATATGACCTAAATAGTGAATTTGTTTCTGGAAGAAAGAACACTTCAACAAATTTTCATACAATTTACTCTTTCTAAGGCACGAAAAAACCACTCGCAAGTGTTCCTCATGTTCTCTTTCGTTCTTGGAGTAGATGAGGATATCATCCAGAAAGACCTGTACAAAGCGGTCTAAGTACTTTTGAAATACACCATTCATGAGGCTCATGAATACTATTGGCACATTAGTCAAACCAAAAGGTACTACAACAAACTCATAATGCCCAAACTGATTTTGAAAGGAAGTTTTAGAAATGTCGCCTTCCTTAATCCTTAACTGGTGATACCCTGATCGCAAATAAATTTTTGAGAACATTGTTTCTCCTTTTATCTGATCAAAGAGATCATCTATATGTGGCATTGGGTACCTATTTTTCATTGTAGCATGGTTCAAGTCCCTGTAATCTATACACAGTCGTAAGGAACCATCCTTCTTCTTGACAAAAAATATTGGTGCACAGCAAGGTGAGACACTAGGCCTTATTATCCCTAAATCAAGCAGTTCCTTCAACTACATCTGCAGGCTACAATTTTTTGGTGTCTTCATCCTATACGGTGTCTTGGAAATTGGCTCCGCACCAGGTTTTATATCAATGGTAAAATCAAGCTCCAAATCAATCTCCCTCTCAACAGATAACCATGGAAAATCTTTCAAAAAAAAATCCTAAAACTCCAACAATATTCGATATTGATCCAAGGAGGGTCATTTCCCTTCATTAACTGCTTCCACTACATACAATCGACAACCTTTCATCATGCAATGTTTAACCTTCATGGTCGAGATAAAGCATAGAGACACCTTCCTCCGTACACCATGGATCTCTATTGACCTTTCTTCATTGTCAATACAAAGCACCCTTTTGCGAAAAAATATACCATAGCTTGATGGGATTCTAACCAGTCCATTCCGATGATTAGGTCACACATCCCTTTTACAATGCATAAGGTGAAATGAAACTACCTGTAGCACCAGAATCAAATAAAATTTTAACATTAACATGATTTAGCGTACCTAATGATTCGATCACTGTGGATTGATTTTCTTCCTAGCGATTTTTAATCGTTGCATAAATATGGTGGATACTACTCACTCTTCCATTTAGGGCCTTTCCTTCTCTATGCACAAAGCCTTCTTGTAACTCTAGACAATCACGTTGGCAATGAGGTCCTCCACACCCCCAACAAGTAATCCGGGGTGGAACTTGGGTACTTGGGGTGGAACAAGTAGCCCGTGCCCCTTCTTGTTTCTCCCTGAGAAGGTTGTGGACCTGTCTGTTTCATTGGCAATGAGTGGGATGTGACACTCACTGACATTGGAATACCTATTGTAACTGTTTTAGAGGCCATTCTATTTCCATAATGGAGTGGCCTAGAGCTTCCTCCCCTAGAGAAATTCCTAGGGGCATTCCCCACAAATCCAGGATGTTGTGGAATGGTTGACCTCATACCTCCGTTTAAGCTCATATGCTCCTTCACGTAATGAGTATTTTCAATTTCTTCAGCTATTGATGATGGCTTCCACATCCATACCATCGACCTTATCTTAGATTTTAACCCATACATAAAACATTTTTCCTGTCATTGATCAGTATCCATGTATGAGACATATCTTACTAACTCCATGAACTTGATATCGTACTCTTCCATGGTCATGTTTCCCTGAACTAGAGCACGAAATGCTCCTGCCTGTTGTTCCTCATAGTACGCAGGAAAATATTTGCTATGGAACCTTTCCTCAAAAATCTCCCATGAGACGATGTCTGGGGTAAGGTGAAATTGTCTCTCCAGATTACCCCACCAGTTCAAGGCACTGTCCCTCAAGTGAAAGATCACTATCTTCTCCTTTGATGTGGAAGCATAGTCTCTTAAGGTGAAACATCACATCATTCCTTTCAATTAGGCCTATGCATGTTCATTTGCACAATCCCCAACAGACTCTAGTAGTTTTCTCGTGTGTAGTTCTTTGGTGATGTCCCCTAGTGGAGGCCCTCCCTTTGAGTCCCTTGATGCTTCAGGGTTCCCCACTCTAGATGGTGCGGGTTCCACTTCAACATCTAGTGCTTGGTGTTCCTTTAATGTATCATTAATAGCCTTCAAGGGGCACACAATGAGAGCTAATTCAAGCGTTGGTGGTTCTTGCAAAAATGACTCTCAAACTCGATTTCCCTAAGTCCTCACCATCACAAATAACTAAATCTTCATCAAACCATATGCTTATCAGGGAAAAGATTAAGGCATTCCTCATTTTCTCAAACTTATACTTGAAAACATAGGGTTAGGAGTAAGTTTTTTTTACTTGTTTGTAAACAGACATTACTCTCTTTAGGGTAAGTGGCTAAAGGTCAATGTCAAGAGCCTCTAATCTTGGTAACTTGTTCAGGTAAGTTGTTAACCCTCTTGTCTTGCTAGGCAAGCTAGCATTGTGGGGCACTCATCAATTATTGTTACTTACCTGTTTGATCAAGCACCTAACCCTTCCACCTATTAACATGAAACACTCATATTAATCACCCATATCATATTTTTAATTATAAAACACCTAATATATCTACATATATTTAACCATAATTTAATCAGTTATGTAGCTATATAATTCAATCATAATTCATTATTAACATCTTAAAATTTAACTATTTACTAAAGTTTTAAATAAATAAATGTTAAAGTATTAATAATTAAAAAATAATCCTCGGATGGGGTGACATCAGAAACAATGGGTGAACGACTAGATGGGTGGACACATGACCACATCTCTTGCCACCTCAAGCCAGCTCATCCCGCACTCACCTCCACCATTAATCTTTGACTTTAACGCCTCGACTAATGAACCTCTGCATTCAATGGAATTTGGATCAGTTTAATGTTGTGGCGCCTCAATTCGTGGGAGAGATAATGGAAATGGGTTGGACATAGGCCCAGTCCCATCGCCTTGCCTGGTTCATCAATTTTAGGCCCGCATTCTGGAAATCCATGTCTCATTCGATCCCTCGGCTTCCCGAGTCTTGGCCTCCTCTTGTAGACGATCTAGTTTTTTGCCTCTAGTTCGAGCTTCTATGACACTCTCGGTCCTTTGCACATAACACACATTCTTTGTTTGGTCAATGATTCTTGGTTTGGCTTGTTTATCATCCCTAGAGAAACAATTATCATGCCCTCCATCTCTGGTTTCCGGTGGTTTTTCTGATGCCTTGACTTCGAGGCAAGTTGAAATGGGGTGTGGCCTGGTATGCGGCAAAAGGAAGAGGTTCAAGAGGATGAGGCAAGAAGGCTCATCCAAGCTTGCCTCAATACACTGTGTGTACCTCCACCCTGAAGCCTCCCCTTGATTCTTATCGTGCCACCTCCTCGGACCATCCTCTAGATCAGGCCACCACTCCTGAATGTCCTCCGTTGACATCTCCTTATGTCTGTCGAGTTGAATGGTTTGACAGCCATGGAAACTCCTTGGGATATTCTCCAAGGCTCATCCTGTCGCCTCCTCACCATACTTTGCCTCCCCCTCCTCCACCTTTCTCTCCTCCCATTACATTAGTTCCTTGCCCTCTCTCGTCTTCGTCCTCCCCCCTCCCTTCTTCTGAATTTGCTGCCTCATCCTATGACTTACCTCCATCTCCTCTTCCCTCTTCTGTTTGCACCCGCTGTGCTAGGAAGGAAGTTCTCAAGGAATCTTTGGCATCCATCAAGCGAGAAATTGAGGACGTCAATGGTGCCATCAAAGAAATGCAAGACAAGGAAGAAGAACAAATTCGTCATGAGGAGCTCTTGATGACTCTTCTACAGGATCTCAGGCATGTTATCTAGGACATAGGTACGGTAGGCAGGGACACCGTGCAAGACCGATGGAATGAGTAAAGGATCAACCCCAACCATGGATAACTCCTTCTTGCTCAGGTTTCCCGTGTTTTTATGCCTATAGATAGTATAACTCATAATTTCTTGGCCCTGGGTCGCTTCTTAGATTTAGGAATTTATAGTTTTAGCTCAGTCAATTTTTTTGATTTTTCATTTTCCACAATCTACCTGAAAGAATTTTCTCCCTACATGGCTTACTAGATCTAGTTCCTTACAATTTAAAGTTTCTTACAATTTTTCAATTTTTGCATGGATACTATGATTCTTATTGGCAATGTGGCAACATTGGTTTCCCATCGGCGCAATGCGGCCACACCCTCTTGGGATAGCATGAAAGATGTAAATTTTATTGCTTAGCAGGTTCTAATACAAACTCTAACTTACAAAAAAAATAAAAAAATAAAAAAATAATAAACTTTAAATTTTAACTTTATATTGAAATTATTTTAAGTTTTCATAGGAATTTTTATATTATTTAAAACAATTAATAAAAAAATTATACTAATTAAATAATTAAAAATTATATATATATAACAAAATAAAAAAACTGATTTATTTTTTTATTTTTAATAAATTAAATAAATACGTTTTTTATTAAAATATATATATATATATATATTAAAAAAAAATTTGAATAACCTTGGGTATCATGGGACCTCGCATGAGGCCCACATGCCCCCCTACTCTCACTCTGCTCAAACCCTACCCTTCAAACAACATGCATCATTACACCCTGTCTCTTCCCTTGCACAAACGAGGGTTCGAGGGTTGGCCTTGGCTCCATGGCTAACCGCCCAGAGGCATAACTATGGACTCCGTGTCATCCTTTCCCTTTTCTGGTTGAGCCATAATATTGATATTTATTATAGGCTATCATGGGATCCTCTCTAGTGCTGGCTTAGTGTGACAGGTATCGAGCCAAGCTCTCTGGCTTGGCCATCATGGGCTCCTCCCTTCTTTGAGAGTTATTCTCATTCCTTGGATCTAAATTATGGCCTTATGACTCGGTTTTTGGTTGTATTCTTGGAGATTCGGTGTGCATCCTAATATTTTTGGTTTATGTGTTGTTACGTGGACGAGTTGTGCACAAGTTGTAGACCCGTGGGCTTCCCACTCGGTACTTTTCTTGGTGCTTCACAGTTGGACTCAGGCTTGGGCACTTTCCCTTTTCTGGTAAACGTACAGTCCCCTCGTGGCTTGGGTTCTTTGACAGTTGGTATTGGTGCGCGATTTACCATATGGACACTTCCCGTGACTCAACCTCAAGCTTGGAGTTTGTTCTTGGGAGCTTGGCGCACTTACCATGCTCCTTCATGGCTTCACCCTTAACACTTTGTTTGAATGTTGTGGGAAAGGAACACTCCTCATGAGATGAGCTTGGGTGTTGACTTATGCTGGCATAATTTTTCGTCTCGATTGGATGATTGTGCCTTTGGTTCTACAAAGATTAGGGTTTGATGATGCATTTTGCACAACCAGTCTCCTTCATGGATTTCTCTTGGTCTCTAGCATTGGCTTGGTGTAGGGATTTGGTCTAGTGGCCTTCAGTGTCTGGTTGTTGTTAAAGGGCATTGTTGTTGCGACTTGACATGTTGCTTGGTGAGTGGCTCTCAGTCGGACGGCTTGGAAATTGAGGCCTGTCTAGTTCAGTTGGTAGAGTGCAATGCTCTTAACCTTGTGGTCATGGATTCGAGCCCCACATGGGCGATTCCCCTTTTTTTTTCTTGTGGGCACTTCACGTGTTGGCTTAGCTTGGTGCATGGTCTCTAAACTTGTGTGTTGGTTGTCACAGTGACATGTGACTTGGTATATCTCTCAGGTGCTTATCTTGTAGACTTGGAAATTGGGATTAATGCCCAATAATTTTATTTTTGTTTGTTTATTTTATTTGCAATTTTTTTTTTGTATATATTATTGCTTTTTATTTTACAGCTTATGCAAGTCACCATGCAACAACAAGTTAAACATACATAAACAGATCTTAGTTATGTCATTATGAATTACATTATTTTATATATTCTCCTCATTTCTTTATCAGTTAGAATTTGGACTTGGAAAGATCCTTTAGGAATATGCAAACAATGTACAGGAAAGATTGTGTGCTTGGGTTTTAAAGACTCTCTCAGTAGTGTTCATAGGTTTTATGTCCTGGAAATAGAGGGTTTATAGGCTGTAGGTGAGGGGTTTGGGGACAAATTGTACAGTTAGGTGGGTGGTCAAGCCTAGGTTTCAGTTTTGAAACCGGGCTCTAATACCATTTGTAAGGTCTTCCATACAAAGCCTCAAAATAAATAAATATCTATTCATCTTCTACTGAAATAAATTCAATTTAGTTCAAGGGTTTCCTTTCATGATTTTCTTTATACCAGGAAGTATATCAACAAAAACATAGTAATCAAGAACAACATAATAACATCATAATAATCAAAGATCAGCTAGTAAAAGACACAAAATACATAGCTCAACTTGTAGATTAGTTGATTTAGCCCCTTTTTTATTGTCCTTGTTTTTCCCAAACTGCCCCAAAATGAATATTAACCTCCCAACCAACTAGGAACAACCTCTCTAACTCCCTAGCTCTAGTAATCCTTGCGGTTTCCTTGCCCTCGAGCCCAAAATTCCCAGCAAAAACAGTTCCCCTGTGAGAGTTCCCAAAACCAATCTGTTCACCAACCTCCTCCTTCTTTTTCCACCCCAATTTCACCTCCCCAAAAACCAAAACAACAAAATCCTTCCTCCAAGTCTTCTCCCATCTTCCTTATCCTCCTCCCTCGAATCCCTCTCCATCAT
>JZKD02S2196034.1:330740-358025 GCA_000966675.3 Picea glauca
ATCTTGTAGTCCTTATTTTCATTACACTTGGCTTGAATATGTTTATTGTAACATCTCGCTCTGGCGCACTGAGCGAACTTATTCTTTGAGGACACTTGCTCGCAAGTGATCCAGATTATTATGCTATTGAAACCTTTGATTTTGATTATGAGGCATTATGGATTGGTGACATGTTGTTTTACCGCCTTAACATAGATGGGTGCTATTGACTCGGTTTTACTGAGTGTGTAGGATCATGGATCTAGAGGATGCCGAGGCATCGCTGGAACCCTTGGAATCTGAATTGAGTTGGGGAATGAACCTTTGGGGTTTGATTATTTCACTGTGATTTTAGTGCTTCTGATTAGATGCTATGATGTGGATATATTCTCACATGATTCGTTGATGATGCAGGATGACGATAGCTTGTCGACCAGACTCACATGTGGAGTAAAGGGGTCACGCACGGCTACCAGAGATGTTGAGGGAGAGGTGTGGACAACAACCCTGCCACAACCTACTATCACTCCCATCATGGCTCGAACTGTAGGTTAACGATTACCTAGTTCAAGAGGACCCACGATGTCGTGAGGGCAGACTGCAACAGTCGCTCACGATGATTGTAAGGGGCACAAAATAAGGTGGGGGCCTTAATCCTTAGAGGTGTAACATCCCCCTCTGGAGCACTAAGAAAACTTATTCTTTGAGGACACTTGCTCGTAAGTGATCTGGACTTTTATGATATTAAAACATTTATCCTTGATTATGATGTGATATGACAGGGACATGATGTTTTACTGCTTTGACATAGACATGTGCTATTGACTCGGTTTTACTGAGTGTGTAGGGTTTTTGACCTTGAGGATGCAGAGGCATCGATAGAACCCCTTGGACTCCAAATCGAGTCAGGGAGTGTGTTGTTGGGATTTGATTGTTTTATTGTGATTTTAGTACGTTGGATTAGATGATATGATGTGGACATGTTCTAACATGATTGTTGATGATGCAGGATGACAATAGATTGCCGACCAGACTCACATATGGAGTAAAGGGGACAAACACGACTACCAGAGAGGTTGAGGGAGAGGTGTGAACAATAGCCCTGCCACAGCCTACTAGCACATTTGTCGTGGCTCAAACTGTAGGTTAACGATTACCTAGTTCGTGAGGATCCACGATGTCATGAGGGAAGACTGCGATAGTCACTCACAATGATTCTAAGGGGTGCGCAATAAGGCGGGGGCCTTATTCCTTAGAATCCCTTAGTCTCCCACAAGTTCACATGGTGGAGTGTTGACTCCAGGGGTTATTGATGTATACCAATCAGTCAAGAGGCGAGTGGCACCCTTGGAGCACGTGGTGCATCCTGAAGGGAACATCGTGCAAAAGAAATACAATAGGCGAGTGGCACCCTTGGAGCACATGGTGCATCCTGAAGGGCACGTCGCGCAAAAGAAACAAACGAGGTGAGTGGCACCCTTGGAGCACGTGGTGCGTCATGAAGGGAACGTTGCGTTGATGATGATGAAGGAACAAACCTAGATGGCCCTAAGACATTTAAAACATTAAGAAATTCTTAAACAACTTCCCTAATTAAATGTCGCCTAGTTCAGAATCTAAATCCTAAGTCTAAAACTTCTCTAGGGGTAAATTTTGGTCTAACCTTAAGAAAAATACCCTATAATATATATATATATATTAAACTAAAAACAACTTAAGTAATAGTTTTAGTCTTCATAAAAAATTTTGGGTAAAATGAAGAGAGTAAGAATTTAATTAAAATCAGTGGATTTAAAATTGTAAAGAAGAATTTAATTGTTTAACTTGTGAAAGTGTAAACGGTATTAAATTATTAATAAAAAGGAAAAGAGGCTAATTTGCGCAACTGCCATTTTGGCTCTAATAAAATGGGGAAAGAAGAGAATAATAAAATTTAGGAAAGTAAGGAATGGATGAAACATAATGAAGGAAAGAAGGGAACTTATCATAAAAAGCGAGGTTAACTTAGTAAAGAATCTGCGATAAAGAACCTTCTAAATTGAACTAAATTAGCAGCATCATTTTAAAGAAAGTATTTAAAACCTGTAAGGGAATCTAGGAACACGTAGGAGTAAATTTAGGAGCAAATCTAGGTGGGTGAGAGAAATGAGACAATTATTAAATTAAAGAAAATAAATTTTGGAGGAAAGTGGGGGATGAATGTACACTTGTACGAAAGATAAATTTTTAGAAGATTTTTATTAAAACTAAAAGTAAATGAAATTTGGGAAAGAGGGGAGTTCTAAAACTCTATAAAAGAGAGGAAGGAGGAGGAACAAGGGGATTTTTTGGCTATTAGCGTAACGTTATGCTGTCGTATTTGTGACTTGACTGATTACTTGTGGGGAGTTGGGATTTCCCAGCTCGGATAGGAGTGGTAGCTCAGCCTTGCGAGGTGAGCTGGGAGCTAGACGTAGCATCTGGATAGTGTGTGGCCCCTTTGTGGCTCGGGGGGATAAGGGGGAAGCAGAGTACCCCTAGCGTTTGCTGGGAGATACCGGTGAGGTCTAGAAGGTCAGCGAGCAGGATTGCACGGAGCGCGCGGATGACACTCGGAGCAGGAAAACATGCAAAGGTACGCCCTTCGGTTAATTGATAGACTGTGTAGGTTGTATGATTAGATCTGTAGGTATTTTACTTGTGAATGTAATTGGTTCCTTGCAAAGGAGATCCGATCCTCTACCTTGCTCGATTTTGTGACGGACATTAATTATCCGAGTCCATTCTTGAGGATATATGTCTGAAATTTGACTGGAGTTGCATGTCTGAAATGCATCTTATTTAGAATTTGTGTATCAAATTTTCTGCAATGAAATCCTTAAGTTAGGAATTATGTAATGTAATTTAAGGAAGGTAATTCTGTTTAAAATTTGACTGTAATGCGTTTGTTAATTCTCTGATATTGGTGCGGTGAATTAGTGGAGGTGTTCCATTAAATTCTTCCCTTAGAACCATTCATTTTCAGCCTGCTTAAGTTTTATTGCATTTATTCCTTAACCAATGCCAGAATTAGTCGATTATGGTGAAACTCTCGACCTTTCAAAACCTTAGAAAACCTGCTACAACCATCTATTACAATTTAAATTTTGTTTTTAGGACAATGCCTGCCTTTGATTACCTGTAAGATTTCTCGTGATGGTCCAAAACCATTAGTTTATGTCTGTAGCCATGAAGTGAAGGGTTTGGCATATCATGACTTTTTAATAATTTTAACTTTTTCATTCCCACACCCATACATAATTTTTTAGAGAAACAAGTCAAAAGATGGTAACTTGTTTATTACTAAATAGCATGAAATGCCATTGGGCAGAGGGTTATATCATCTTTGGACTCGCATCGATGAAGAAGCTCCTGTTGCATTATAAATGATGTTGATATTCCCTGTCTGCTCAGATATTATAGACTATTAATTACTCAGTGTTCTTATCTACATTGGTAGTCTCAGTTGTTGTTGATCCATAAAAATTGCCAATCTTCTCAGCGAGGGGAGCCAAAAGGTAGGCATGAGCTGCACTGACGAAGGGTGCGTACTGCCTCTGAAAACGACTGGTAAAGACATCACTTGCGGAGCTGCAATAGCATGGGGGCCGAAGCAACCACTTGTTATAGAGGAGGTGCAGGTGGATCCTCCCAAGTCTATGGAAGTCCGTATCAAAATCACCCGTACTGCACTTTGCCATACTGATATCACATTCTGGATGGGTGGGGTAAGAAATTGTATAGGTTTTTCTATTTTTATTTATATTTTTTGATTTACCAAACAGATTCAGATTCATTTTTCTGAATAGGTAGAAAAGAGTCAGAAAATTATATTTTTCAAAATTTCATTGAAAATTAATGAAATAGGATTATAAGTGAACAAATTATTTTCTTGGCTAGAATTTTTTTGAGGATAAGTTTGCAATATGGAAGCTTTATTTACTCCACGCCATTCCTCGCACTAAGAAGTACGCTTATATTTACAGGATGAAAATACAGAAGCGTTTCCCTTACCTTATTACCTCTGCCCTTTTTGATAAAAAAAATTCGAACTGGTACTGTATTGGCAATTCGTTCTATAACTGACATATGGTTAATACCTCTGCGAATTGCATAGAAATCAACTTTTAAATTGGATTTGTTTTGTATTGGGTGTAAGGGCATTTTTCTTTTCTTAAGATCAGTTGGAGATTTCGTTCTGGCAATTTTGGGCTAGCATTTCATTCTTGGCATTCTCGATTATAAGTTAAATTCTGAGATTTCGTTTTTGAATTTCATTCTGGCTGTGTTCTGGCAATTTCATTTTTGTCTGTGGTTCATTGCTATTGTTTTTGGAAAAAAAATTTTGGTTTATGGTTACTGAATTTTGGTCTTGGGCGATTTCGTTTTTGCATGCTGTGGATTCTATGACAGCTGTCTGTGATGGCTGCCAGTGAGGCGTGAATTCTTGCATGTGCAACAGTTGCCCATTTGGTCTAGCACGCCCCCCCTCTATCGCTAGATTTTTGTTAAAAATAACATAATTAGTGTTTCATAAAAAGAATGAATTTTATTGATTTTCTGTTGCAAAATTGCTATAATATCAAATGTACGTGGATTTTGTTTTAAGGTAATGTTAATCTAATATAAAGCAATGTAATGTTGTTGTAAGATAATAGGTACGTATTTTATTGATATTTTTTTTACAAAATTATTATAATATAAATATAACGTTGGTTCGGTTTTAGGGTAAGGTTAGTGCAATATGAAGCTAATGTAATGCTATCTGTTAGATAATAGGAATGCAATTTATTGATATTCTTTTTGCAAGATTATTATAATATAAAATGTAATGAAAGGTTAATGTTAATGCTAAAAACTATAGAGAACTAATTCTCCATGCCATTATTGCATATGGAATGTTAATGTAACACAATTCTTAATGTTAGTACTAATGTATACGGAATGCCAATTTTTCAATACTATCATTGTTAATGTAAGGTACTGGATTGTATTGTAAGATAATGGAATGTTAATGTAAGGTAATGCATTGTAATATAATGTTAGGGTAATGTGGTGAATGTCTTATGTTAATGCTAATATTCATGGTAAAGTAAAGGTTAATGTGTTCATCATTATGGTAATGATATCACAGTTTATTTATTATGGTTAACACATAAAATCAATGTGATTGTGATTATTGCAAGTCATTGTGATATAAAAGGTATTATGGACATCATTTCTTGGTGATGCTATTATCATTTTTACTGTTAGTGATAGCATACGATTGTAAAGTCCTTGAACTAAGTACAATAAGATTTTATGACTTAATAAAGGGGAGATTGAGATTAATTGGATTTACTTTATGTTTAAGGTACTCGTCGGTAATGAATTTAAATGGAGTAATTGGTCTGTAATCAATCACAGTTGAGTCATAGACAATGCCTTGTCTTAATATTGGTTGGTCATTGTCTGAGTCCTTTTGTCTTGTGCCTTCCGTAGAGGACATGGATGCTCATTTAATTATTGTTGTTATTGGTTGTATTAATTTCATTGCTTGGTCTGCTTGTGTCGAACAGGATGTAGACACCTCCATGTTCCTCAGAACAGTCGCCATCCCCGAGACCTTAAAAGGTTTAAATCGATGGGAACCTGGGCTTGAGCATTGCTTATGTGTCTTGGAGGTCCGAATCATTGCAGGGTAGGATGGGTGGGTAGTTAGTATTATAATTGTTGGTTGATTGTTGTTCATTGCTGGCAGATGTTGATATGCGTCCTGTATCTTTATGTTGATATCGCAGTTGCATACATCATGATGTGTCGTCATGTGGCGGCGCAGAGTATAATGTCTTGTTACCCTTGTACACACGCACACAAAAAAAATAAAAAAATTGCACTTGTTTTAAGAGGTTTGTCGGTGTAACGAAGAGGTTGTTACAAGAGGCCCTTAGTCTCCCACAAGTTCACATGGCGGAGTGTTGACTCCAAGGGTTATTGATGTCTACCAAATCAGTCAAGAGGCAAGTGACACCCTTGGAGCACGTAATGCGTCCTAAAGGGCACATAGAGCAAGGGAACAGATGAGGCGAGTGGCACCCTTGGAGCACCTAGTGGGTCCTGAAGGGCAAGTCGCATTGTTGATGATAGAGGGATGAACCTATATGGCCTTAAGATGAATAACATGTTAAGTAATTTTAAAACAATTTCCCTAATTATATGTCGCCCAGTACGAAATTTAAGGCCCAAGTCTAAATTATGCTAGTGGTAAAATTTTGTCTTCTATATAAAAAAATAATGATGATAATGATAATAAAAATTTAAAAAAAACAACTTAAATAATAATTATGAACTTCGTTGAATCTTGTAACATGAAGGGAGTAAGAAATTAATTTATAAAATTTGTGGTAATGAAATGTAAAGAGGGAATTAATTGTTTTATCTTGTGATAATTTAAATATACTAATTTAATGATAAAAGGGGAAAAGGGGTTGAATTCCACACCTGCCTTTTTGAGTTCTAATTAAAAAGGGGAAAGAGGGAAAACAATAAATTAGGAAACTAGGGAATGAAGGTAACATAAAAAGGGAAAAAGAGGAGCTTAAGGGAAAAAGAGGAAAGCCAACTTAGTAAGAGTCTACCATTTAAGAGCTTTCTAATTTTAAACTAAATTAGCAATTTCATAATAGGGAAAGCCTTAAAACCTGTAAGGGAATTTGGGGACACCTAGGAGTAATTATAAGAGTAACTCTAGGTGGGTGAGGGAAATAAGATAATTAACTAATTATAGAAATTAAATAATGGAGGAATGAAGGGGATGGGTGACACTGGTATGGAGAAGAATTTTAGGAATTTATTTTTAAAACTTTAATTAAATGAGATTTTAGGAAAGAGAGGAAGTTCGAAACTCTATAAGATGAAGGAAAGGGAAGGAGGAAGGGGAGATATTATGTTCGTGTAACGTTACGCTGCAGAAATACCTGCTTAACTGATTTTACTTGTGGGAGTTGAGATACCCAACTCGGAGAGGAGTGGTAGCTCAGCCTTGCGAGGCGAGTTGGGAGTTAGTTGAAATCTCTGGTTAGTGAAAGTGTGGCACCTTTGCGGCTCGGGGGGCTAAGGGGGAAGAAGAGTACCCCTAGTGTTGGCTGGGAGGTACCAGTGAAGTCTCATCGGTTGGCAAGAGGAAGTGGCACAGAGCATGCGAACGTCACTCAGATCGGGTGAACAGGCAACAATACGCTTTCTTCGTTGTATGGTAGATAGTTGTAGGATTTATGATTGGGATCTGCATGTTTTTTTTGGGTAGGTAAACCAATTGTCTAGATTCATGACTAACGTTTTTATGCCCTAGTTGACTGATTGATTGGTTTCCCATGACCTTCATCTCCCCGCATGTTGTGACCACCTTGTGGTGTTGATTGTGGCCATATTGGTTGTTTACCTTTTGTCCCTAGCTCCTCAGTCCTTGCCTGAGCAGTCAGCTAGGAGCCTAATCTACGGTCGTCGCCTTAGCGTTAAAAGACCTATGGATCTCAACGGCTTGCTTTTCTGTGCGAGGATGATGAGCGATGGATGATCTCGTCTGTCGGCTACCCTTGATGTTGTACTTGGCTGATTGTTGTCTTGCGCCCTGATGCATTGTTGTTATCTCGTTTTTATATCTTGCTGGACATCTTTGTGTTTCTTTTATATCTTGTTGATTGCCAATGTATATTGCAGTAGGACGAATTGCACTTATAGGCATTTATTTATATTGATATGAACTAAGCGGAGTAATTATTTGATGGTTATAATCTATGTGGATTTAATTGAGGGTTTTAACTCAGTGCTCTCTTTTAGTAAACTAAACAATTATGATATTTTCTTAACTTACAGATTCTTTTAATTAGACAGCCATGGTACCTATCACTTTGCGATTTCTCATCAACATTATGTTTAGCCTTGCTGGGTACTGAAGCAAGTCGGTTGTTAGTAATTCCTATTACTTATCAATGTCAAGTAACGAGATCAATGCCATTCAGGGTATTTCCTTCTTACAATATATCATCTGTGTAGACGCCATGGTATGGTATAGTTTTCGGGAATCCAAGCCTGGTTTGCGGTGGAGTTTTGATAGTTTTTTTGTGTGTTAGAACAGACTATTGTGGCTCGATTTTTTTTTTCGTTGGTAGCTAGTTCCAACGCTTGTCAATACTAGGAAGGAACCGTACCTATGTTGCGCTATCTGGTGTCTCATCCTCCAAGTTTTAGTCGTTCGTCCACTATTATCACAACTGCGAATTGAAAAACGCATTAGTTCAGGCATTGACTGAAGTTAAACCATAGGTCAAGTCACCACAATGATTCACACCTTGTTGTTTTTCTCTCCTTGATTAAATTAGTTTTTATCTTGAACCCCTCAACGATCTACCAGATTAATTGGTACAACATTTACATAGTACCTCCCCTATAATCTCACCACGAATTTCAGGTGTATTTACCAACAGTTACTCCATGCCCTTCTTGGAATGATTACCAGTTGACCCTATCTGTTTTTCGGATCATTAACACCCTCTGCCAGCTACCCCAACGCATTGGTAACCAAAACTTTAATTGCGTGATCAGTGGAGGAATGTTAGCGTTCTCCTGACAGACCACCCACCCCCTATTTAGGCAGCGATTGTGACCTTGCAGTTATTACAAGTCTGATAGATAGTGTTGTTGGTTGGGGAACAACTTTTCTTTTAAACCAGCGTATGGTGTATGACAACGAATATCTGATGTTAATTGGTGGAAAATTCTATTATAGGATAACGATTCTTATAACAACTAAATTATTGTTTTTTTTCCGAAATTTTATTATAATGTTATTTAAGAAGAGAGATAATTACTCGGCGAGTTTAACCCTGAGATGTCCTGCAGTTAATATTTGCGTTGTTGGTTGCTAACTTATATTTTTGCGTCTTCGTGGATGTGTTGACAGCGATGGAGGAGAAATTCAAGAACAAATAGGAGTAATTCTAAAATTGAATCTAACCAGATATTTTCTTCTTATAATGCACATTTGAAGAGCACAGTGGAATCAGATTTTTCTATGCATGCTTGCAAATTGATTCCACCTATTTGAGATCTGACAAATCATCTTTCAAGAGTAAATAATAGGTTACTAGAATTAGTATATTAATAATAGATAACCTGTACTAAAAGAACTAACCATAAAAATTAGTTCAATTTGCCATTGAGAATTAGTAGAATGAATAAGCACTCATTAAATAAGTCCATAGTGGGCACGAATCTATATTGTCACACCATGTTTTGTGTGGATAAGCTCATAGTGGGAATTAATTAATCTACCTAATGGTTAGTTTTATTTTAGGTATTGGCATACCATTTTTGTGTGTGTGGATAGTTTATTAGAATATATAATTGCATGAGTAGCTTTGATTACGTATTCTCCCTTTTGACAAAATAGGAATTTTGGTTTTCTCTTATACAAATTTTTAGAAATTTTATATTCAACTTGTGAAGAGTTCCACATGTAATAACTTGTTAGCCATACATAAGGGGTATACTTCCACTTTTTCTAGATGCCTCTTGGTTTTGAGTAGTTATTCTAATTGATATGGTCCTCTTTATATTTTTATGTTTTGTCGGCTTATTCTAATTGATATTAATGAAGATGTTTGGGAGGACATTCTTAGAAAAATGCAATAGATAAATATCTAACACTTAGAGTTTGACTTTAGCGATCCTTCTATCTCTTTACATCACATATTTCCTTAGTCACTCATGCCATCTAGTTAGATTGCCCTGGTTGCGATATATCAATAACAGTTGACTTCTGACAACACTTAATTAATACAGAGACCGTAAATTTTGGCAGTAAATATTGATAGGGGGCCAGCTGGACAGTGACCCTCTTGTGAGACAGTCCTTTATTTATGTTATGTATTGTATAGCCAGTAACCTTATAGTTTGGATTGAACAAATTTCCGCACACTCATAGCTAATTGATTACGCCAAGTATCATACTTCTACTATAAAATATGACCCAAGGACCACGTGTTCTTCTAATGGGTTAAATAACGACATCAAGTATTGCGGTTAGGAATTTAAGTATAGGTTGTTTATTAATAGTGTTAATAGCGTGATATCCTAACGATTGTTAGCAGGGTTAGACTAACAGTATTATATGTTGATGTTATTAGTATTGTGGTGTATTGTTTAATCGTTATTTTAGATTTGTGTTTATTGAATAGTTAGGACTCGTCATTTAGATAGCACTGCTAATCAGAGTATGAAGCCATGGAAGATCATTTTTATTGATGAGTAGTGCACTTACTTTAATAGACATGTACCGTGCTAACTAGCATGATGATTTGTTGAGTCTGGTATTGGCTCACACTTGTTAACATCTACGTCTTTAGTAACTTTACAATAGTTACCCTTCACGCCTAGACTTCTTTCTTAACTTTTGGGGCTTCTTGTTTATCGTCGAGACGTTTAAAGGTTTGCGCATTGTTAAGAAATGTCTTCATGCATCTTGTCAACCAGTTGCTTGGGGGAAAGGGTGTAGACTTCTCATCAGTTATTTTGTCCCTTAGCACGCCGGATTTATCTTGAGACACTTGTCCAGACAGTTTATTTTGCGCCAGGGTTATTGTTGTGCCCATCACTTGGGGACAGCATAATCCCTGATGAGGGGATCATGGCGCACCTTATTGGATAGGGAAAAAGGTTAACTTGGCCGAAGTCGGTGCCTTCCATATGACTGTGGTTGAGATTTTAAGTTGGCTTTAATCGTATGGGTGGAATGCCTTCATGCGTTGGGTTTGCGTGCCTTGAGGTGCTAGTCAGGGTAGTCATTACGTTGTGTCATGGGGGGATGTTGTCCCTTAGCTTGTAGGTGTGGTCATGTTTGTGTCAGACAGGAAGTCGTTCTCCTTGTGGTTTTACGCACGTTCCACCAAGTGGCTCTTGTGCCAGTGTGTGGAGTCATAATTGTCTGTTGCATGTTCTGTGGGCATGAAGCTCACAGTTAGTTGTGTCATCTAGCTATAATCATCATTGCTCTCCTGTTTTTGTCAAAAAAATTGCACTATTGTTTCTCTTTTCGTCGCGTGGAGACGGGTGTTACATATGGTATTAGAGCGGATTCAACCCTGCGACTGTGGATCACCAGGCTTTCCACTGCAGTAAATCAGTGTGTATTAACCCTTGCGATAAGTAAAAACCTTAACGTGTCCTCATGGAGATTTCATTTAGAGGGCGTCCCTGAGGGTCCACAACGTGCAATATCTAGTACCATTAGCATCCTCCGAGATCTTGAGAGAGATGATTTCTAGCGTCCACAAGTGTCATGGACTGTGGTGTCATCGAATCATAGTTGTACAACAAGGTGTGTGCTTTACACTTCACGTTTACAGCCTCCATCATGAAGGACCATATGGTGGTCTTTCGACTGAAGGGTAGTGCTCTTTTATGGCATAAGACGATCCTACCCCTTTTTGAACCTGGCCGTCAACGACATGTCATGGGAACTGTACGAGGGACGGTTCCAGGAGAGGTATGTTTCTAAGGAATTTGTTGAGCGTCATCTCAACGAGTTCGACGCCTTGCGATGAGGTAGCTGCATGGTTCCCGAGTATGAGGTCGTTTTGGAGATGTTCGATATGCTCTGCACCCTTACCAAGAAACTTAAGGTCAACAAGTTTGTGTTGGCCTTAGCGTTTGAATTCAAACTCTATTTCAAGTACCATGAGTACTAGACCTAAGGAGAGGAGTTAGACCTGTGGGGAGCCACACTACCGGTGCGACTGCCCAGTGGAGAGCCAAACCTACTAACATGGGATATTTGGGGCAAGGCCCATCGGATTTGTGCAGCGATGAATAACTGCCAGGCCGAGCACCAGTCAAATGTGCTCGAGACGTCGCGTACCATCACTAACCAGACCTTTAGCATTGTGATAAATCCCAGTGCTATTGAGAGTTTTATTTTGGTGTGGCACTAAAAAGGATTAAGGTAAAGGTCGTCGAACAAAATGATTTAGTTTAATAGATATGGCTTTGGGAGCCAAATAAAAGGTTGGAGGAAAGGTTACAGGCTGTACCCTTAACCTGGGAGTGTTTTTACACCCAGGGCCAACTCGTATGTCAAGAGCTTAGGATCCTATGACGTCGTGATTGGTATGGACTGGTTGGAATCGCATGAGGCGATACTCAACTGTAAGACGAAATAGTTAGGATTGGTCGATGACGAGGGATAGAGACATACGATTGTAGGATGGAACCAGGGAGTTTCCCTGAGGTTCATCTCTTCCTTACAGCTACGGAAGAGCATGCGCAAGGGGTGCAAGCTTTATGCAATCCTTGCTTTAAACGAGAAGGGAGTTGCAGAAGGTCTAGAACACCTTTTGGTGGTGAGAGAGTTTGCGAACATGTTCCTGAAAGAGTTATCTAGGATGTCACCGGACAGGAAATTCGAGTTTACCATAGACCTAAAACCTGGGACTGAACCAATAGCAAGAATGCCTTATCGTATGTCGACCTTGGAGTTAGAAGAGTTGAAAATGCAACTGAAGGAGTTGTTGGACTTGGGACTGATACGTCCTAGTGTGTCACTGTGGGATGCACCTGTTATTTTCATATGAAATAAGGATGGGTCGTGGAGGCTCTGCATTGACTACTGTCAACTGAACAAGACCACGATCAAGAATCAGTATTCGTTGCCAAGAATTGATGATATGTTCGATCAAATGAAGGGTGCGACGTTGTTCTCAAAGATCGATTTGCGATCAGGGTATCACCAGTTACGGAGTAAGGAAGATGACATCCCTAATACCACCTTTAAGACAAGGTTTGGACTTTACGAATTTATTGTTTTACTGTTGGGACTGACAAATGCCCCAAGGGTGTTTTTGAGTTTGATGAATGTGGTGTTCTATGAGTACTTGGACACGTTCGTCCAAGTATTCATCAATGATATTTTGATCTACTCTCGGACGACGGAGGAGCATGATGAGCACTTGTGCTGGGTACCACAGTATGTGCGAGAGGACAAATTGTACGGGAAGTTGTCCAAATGCTCATTTTATCAACCGAAGATTCACTACATAGGGCATGTCATCTCTTGCAAAGGCATCGTCATGGATCCAGCAAAGGTCGAGGCTATTATGGAATGGCGTGCGTCGACGAATGTCCTGAAAGTGCATAGCTTCATGGGTTTAACCGAATACTATTGATGGTTCGTCGAGGGATTTTTGAGGATAGAAAATCCGATCACGGAGGTGCAGAAGAAAAACAAGAAGTTTGTAGGGACCGAGAAATGCACTGAGGCATTTCGGGGGCTCAAGGAGTTGTTGACAACAACACCGATACTAAAGGTCCCCTGACATGGATGCGGACTTCTTGGTATGCACTGACGCATCCAAGGAAGGCTTAGGCGGAGTCTTTATGCAAGATGGACGAGTGATTGCTTACTTTTTAAGGAAACTGAGAAGGCATGAGGAGAACTACGCGACGCATGATTGGGATTTGTTAGCCATCATATATGCCTTGAAGGTTTGGAGACACTACCTTGTTGGATGAAAATTTGAACTAAAGATTGACCACTGTGGACTAAAACACATCTTTATGCAAGTGACCTGAACGTGCAACAACGGTGTTTGTCAGAGTTGCTTAGCAAGTACGAATTTGAGATTACTTACATAAAAGGAACAATGAACAAAGTGGCAGATGCATTGAGTCAGAGACCACGTCTCTTTTTGGTGCTACCTATTTAGATGAATCTGCATGAAAATATTCTAACTTTATAGTGTGATGATGACCGGTACAAAGAGGTCGAGGTTTTTATTGGACAAAACACAATGATGGTACCACAATTTGAAGGATTTTCGTTTGATAGCGATGGATTATTGAGTTTTAAAAGTCGGATCTACGTACCGCCAAACAAAAAGTTGAGGATGTTGATCCTAAGTGAGGCTCATAGAGTAGTTTAGATGGCTCACCCAGGAGTCACGAAGATGATGTCAGACCTTAAACCCTTATTCTTCTGAAAGGGATGAAGGAAGACATAGTCAACTATGTGGCTAGATGTCTAGAATGTCAGCAGGTAAAGCATGAACATAGACACCGAGCAAGATTATTGCCACCACACGCTATCCCGGAATCGAAATGGGAGGTTATTTGAATGGATTTTATTGTTGTATTTCCACTAATGGCAAGGAGACATGACTCGATTTTCGTAGTAGTAGACACTCTGACGAAGAGTGCTCACTTTATTCCTATGCGTAAGACGTATCAGGCACCTGACATAGCTAGAGTTTTCATCAGTGAGATCGTGAGGCTAGATGGAGTACCTAAGAGGATTATATCCGATCGAGGATTGGTGTTTACTGGACTATTTTGGACAAGTTCCAAGAGGCCTTGGGAACCCAACTTAACTTTAGTACTGCGTATCACCCAGAGACTGAAGGGCAGACCGAATGAACGAACCAGACCTTGGAGGACATGTTGCACGTGTATGTGATGGACCAACAAAAGCATCGGGAAGAATTCTTTCCACTAGTGGAATTCGCTTATGACAACAGTTACCCGAGCACCATTAAGATGGTACCTTTCGAGTTTCGTTATGGGCGACCATGTCAGGCACCTTTGATTTGGGATTAGCTTGCAGATAGGATCCAGATGGGACCGGAAGCGATCCAAGAATAGGAAGATTAAATGAGAACTTTAAGACAAAGGATCAAAGAAGTGTAGGATCGACAGAAGAGTTACGATGATGTGCGTCATGTCGACTATAGTTACATTGTGGCGATCAAGTCATTTTGCGGTTGAAACCGCATAAGAATCGATCTACTGGAAAAAAAAGGGGCTAAACTATATCCTAGGTTCGTGGGATCCTACGATATTTTTGGAAAGGAGAGGTCTATGGACTGATGACTAGCCTTGCTTGATTCTTGAGGTGTATGCTTGATGTCTTTCACGTCTCTGTTGAGACTTTATGATTAGTGATCCTTCACATGATTTGGCTTGAGCACCTTGCAGGTGTCAGACGAGGGTGCGCTCACGGCTAAGCCGATCCGCATCTTGGATCATCACGTTTGACAACTATGATGTCGAATGGTAGATCAGGTCAAGGTCCAGTGGGATAATTATAGTTCGCACTCGACGACCTGGGAGGACGCACATGATATGCACCAGCAGTTTCCATTTTTGTTGATAGGTAGACATATGATACTGTGATACACTTTATTTTGGCATTTTTATGGTAAAACTTCAGGACAAAGTTTACAACAAGAGGGGGTGTATGTAACATCCTGCTCTGGCGCACTGAGCGAACTTATTCTTTGAGGACACTTGCTCGCAAATGATCTGGATTATTATGCTACTGAAACCTTTGATTTTGATTATGAGGCATTATGAGTTGATGACATGTTGTTTTACTGCTTTAACATAGATGGGTGCTATTGACTCGGTTTTACTGAGTGTGCAGGATCATGGACCTAGAGGATGTCGAGGCATCGCTAGAACCCTTGGACTCTGGATCGAGTCAGGGAATGAACCTTTGGGGTTTGATTGTTTCAATGTGATTTTAGTTCTTTTTATTAGATGTTATGTTGTGGATATATTCTCACATGATTCGTTGATGATGCAGGATGACGATAGCTTGCCGACCAGACTCACATGTGGAGTAAAGGGGTCACGCATGGCTACTAGAGATGTTGAGGGAGAGGTGTGGACAACATCCCTGCAACAACCTACTCACACTCTCATTGTGGCTCGAACTGTAGGTTAATGATTACCTAGTTCGATAGTACCCACAATGCCATGAAGGCAGACTACAACAGTCGCTCACGATAATTTTAAGGGGCACACAATGAGGCAGGGGCCTTATTCCTTAGAGGCCCTTAGTCTCCCACAAGTTCACCTGGCGGAGTGTTGACTCCAGGGGTTATTGATGTCTACCAAATCATTCAAGAGGCGAGTGGCACCCTTGGAGCACGTAGTGCATCCTAAAGGGCAGATCGTGCAAGGGAACATATGAGGCGAGTGGCACCCTTGGAGCACGTAGTGCATCTTGAAGGGAACATTGCGGAAGGGAACAGATGAGGCGAGTGGCACCCTTAGAGCACCTAGTGTGTCCTAAAGGGCATGTCGTGTTGTTGATGATAAAGGGATGAACCTATATGGCCTTAAGACGAATAACATGTTAAGTAATTTTAAAACAATTTCCCTAATTATATGTCGCCCAGTACAAAATTTAAGGCGTAAGTCTAAATTATGCTAGTGGTAAAATTTTGTCTTCTATAAAAAATAAATAATAATGATAATAATAATAAAAAATTAAAAAAAACAACTTAAATAATAATTATGAACTTCATTGAATCTTGTAACATGAAGGGAGTAAGAAATTAATTTATAAAATTTGTGGAAATGAAATGTAAAGAGGGAATTAATTGTTTTATCTTGTGATAATTTAAATATACTAATTTAATGATAAAAGGGGAAAATGGGGTTAAATTCCACACCTGCCTTTTTGAGTTCTAATTAAAAAGGGGAAAGAGGGAAAATAAAAAATTAGGAAACTAGGGAAAGGAGGTAACATAAAAAGGGAAAAAGGGGAGCTTAAGGGAAAAAGCGGAAAGCCAACTTAGTAAGAGTCTACCATTTAAGAGCTTTCTAATTTTAAACTAAATTAGCAATTTCATAATAGGGAAAGCCTTAAAACCTGTAAGGGAATTTGGGGACACCTAGGAGTGCTTATCGGAGTAACTCTAGGTGGGTGAGGGAAATAAGATAATTAATTAATTATAGAAATTAAATAATGGAGGAATGAAGAGGATGGGTGAAACTTGTACGAAGAAGAATTTTTAGGAATTTATTTTTAAAACTTTAATTAAATGATATTTTAGGAAAGAGAGGAAGTTTGAAACTCTATAAGATGAAGAAAGGGGAAGGAGGAAGGGGAGATATTCTGTTCGCATAACGTTATGCTGCAGAAATATCTGCTTGACTAATTTTACTTGTGGGAGTTGGGATACCCAACTAGGAGAGGAGTTGTAGCTCAACCTTCCGAGGCGAGCTGGGAGCTAGTCGAAATATCTAGTTAGTGAGCGTGTGGCCCCTTTGCAGCTCGGGGGGCTAAGGGGGAAGAAGAGTACCCCTAGTGTTGGCTGGGAGGTACCGATGAAGTCTCGTAGGTCAGTAAGAGGAAGTGGCATGGAGCGCGCAGACATCACTCAGACCAGGCGAACAGGCAATGGTACGCCTTCTTCGTTGTATTGTAGATAGTTGTAGGATTTATGATTGGGATTTGCATTTTTTTGGGGGGTAGTTAAACCAGTTATCTAGATTCATGACTAAAGTTTTTATGGCCTAGCTGACTGATTGATTGGTTTCCCATGACCTTCGTCTCCCCGCATGTCGTGACCTCCCTGTGGTGTTACTTGTGGCCATACTAGTTGTTTACCTTTTGTCCCTAGCTCCTCAATCCTCGCCTAAGTAGTTGGCCAAGAGCTTGATCTACGGTCATCACCTTAGCATTAAAAGACCTATGGATCTCAGCGCCCTGCTTTTCTATGCGAGGATGATTAGCGAAGGACAACCTCATCTGCCAACTACCCTTGATGTTGTACTTGGCTGATTGTTGTCTTGCGCCCTGATGCATTGTTGTTATCTCATTTTTATATCTTGTTGGACATCCCTGTGTTTCTTTTATATCTCATTGATTGCCAATGTATATTGTAGTAGGACGAACTGTACTTATAGGTGTTTCTTTATAATGATATAAACTAAGAGGAGTAATTATTTGATGGTTATAATCTCTGTGGATTTAATTGAGGGTTTTAACTCAGCGCTCTCCTTTAGTAAACTAAACAATTATGATATTTTCTTAACTTACAGATTCTTTTAATTAGACAACCATGGTACCTATCACTCTGCGATTTCTCATCAACTTTATGTTTAGCCTTGCCGGGTACTGAAGCAAGTTGGTTGTTAGTAATTCCCATTACCTATCAATGTCAAGTAACGAGATCAATGCCATTCGGGGTATTTTCTTCTTACAATATATCATTTGTGTGGAAGCCGTGGTATGGTATAGTTTTTGGGAATCCAAGCCTGGTCTGCGGTGGAGTTTTGATAGTTTTTTTGTGTGTTAGAGCAGACTGTTGTGGCTCAATTTCTTTTTTCATTGGTAGTTGGTTCTAGCGCTTGTCAATACCAGGAAGGTACTATACCTATGTTGCACTGTCTGGTGTCTCATCCTTCGAGTTTTAGTCATTCTTCCACTGTTATCACACCTACGAATTGGAAAATGCATTAGTCTAGGCATCGACTGAAGTTACATGGTAGGTCAAGTCACCACAATGATTCACACATTGTTGTTTTTCTCTCCTTGATTAAATTAGTTTTTATCTTGAACCCCTCAACGATCTACGTGATTAATTGGTACAAAATTTACACAGTACCTCCCCTATAATCTCACCATGAATTTCAGGCGTATTTACCAGCAGTTACTCCATGCCCTTCTTGGAACGATTACCAGTTGACCCTATTTGTTGTTCAGATCATTAACGCCCTCTGCCAGCTGACTCGGCACATTGGTAACCAAAACTTTAATTGTGTGACCAGTGGAGGGATGTCATCTTTCTCCTGACATACCGCCCACCCTCTATTTAGGAAATGATTGTGCCCTTGTAGTTATTACAAGTCTGATAGACAACATTGTTGGTTGGGGAGCAAATTTTCTTTTAAACTAGCATAGGGTGTATGACAACGAATATCTGATGTTAACGGGTGGTGAATTCCGTTATAGGATAACGATTCTTATAACAACTAAATTATTGTTTTTTTTTTCGAAATTTTATTATAATGTTATTTAAGCAGAGAGATAATTATCTAGCAAGTTTAACCCTGAGATGTCCTGCAGTTAATATTTGCGTTGTTGGTTTCTAACTTATATTCTTGCATCTGTGTCGATGCATTGACAACGATGGAGGAGAAATTCAAGAACAAATAGGAGTAATTCTAAAATTGAGTCTAACCAGAGATTTTCTTCTTATAATGCACATTTGAGGAGCACAGTGGAATCAAATTTTTATATGCATGCTTGCAAATTGATTCCACCTATTTTAGATCTGACAAATCATCTTTCAAGAGTAAATAATAGGTTACTAGAATTAGTAGATTAATAATAAATAACCTGTACCAAAAGAACTAACCAGAAAAAGTAGTTTAATTTGCCATTGAGAATTAGTAGAATGAAGAGAATTAGTAGAATGAAGAGAATTAGTAGAATGAATAAGCACTCATTAAATAAGTCCATAGTGGGCATGAATCTATATTGTCACACCATGTTTGGTGTGGATAAGCTCATAGTGGGAATTAATTAATATACTTAATGGTTAGTTTTATTTTAGGTATTGGCATACCATTTTTGTGTGTGTGGATAGTTTATTAGAATATATAATTGCATGAGTAGCTTTGATTATGTATTCTCCCTTTTGACAAAATAGGAATTTTGGTTTTCTCTTATACAAATTTTTAGAAATTTTATATTCAACTTGTGAAGAGTTCCACATGTAATAACTTGTTAGACATCCATAAGGGGTAGACTTCCACTTTTTCTAGATGCCTCTTAGTTTTGAGGAGTTATTCTAATTGATATGGTCCTCCTTATATTTTTATGTTTTATCAACTTATTCTAATTGATATTAATAAAGATGCTTGGGAGAACATTCTTAAAAACACACAATAGATAAATCTCTAACACTTAGAGTTTGGATTTAGCTATCCTTCTATCTCTTTACACCACAACTTTCCTTATTCACTCATGCCAGCTAGTTAGATTGCCCTGGCTCTGATATATCAGTAACGATTGACTCCTGAAAACACTTAATTAATACACAGACTGTAAATTTTGGCAGTAAATATTGATAGGGGGCCAACTAGACAGTGGCACTCTTGTGAGATAGTCCTTTATTTGCGTTATGTATTGTATAGCCAGTAACCTTATAGTGTGGACTGAACAACTTTCTGCATGCTCGTAGCTAATTGATTATGCCAAGTATCGTACTCCTATTATAAAATACGATCCGAGGACCATGTGTTCTTCTAATGGGTTAAATAATGGCATCAAGTATTGCAGTTAGGAATTTAAATATAGGTTGTTTATTAACAATGCTAATAGTGCAATATCCTACGGATTGTTAGCAGGGTTAGACTAACAGTATTATATGTTGATGTTATTAGTATTGTGGTGTATTGTTTAATCGTTATTTTAGATTTGTGTTTATTGAATAGTTAGGACTCGTCATTTAGATAACACTGTTGATCAGAGTACGAAGCCGCGGAAGATCATTTTTATTGATGAGTAGTGCACTTACTTTAATAAACATGTACCGTGCCGACTAACGTGATGATTTGTTGAGTCTGGTATTGGTTCACACTTGTTAACGTCTATGTCTTTAGTAAATTTACAATAGTTACCCTTCGCTCCTAGACTTCTTGCTTGAATTCTGGGGATTCGTGTTTATCGTCGAGACGTTTAAAGGTTTGCATGTTGTTAAGCAATTTCTTCATGCATCTTGTCGACCAGTTGCTTGGGGGAAAGGGCATAGACTTCTCGTCAATTATTTTGGCCCTTAGCATGACAGATTTATCTTGAGACCCTTGTGCAGATAGGTTATGCTTCGCCAAGGTTATTGTCACACCCATCGCTTGGGGATGACATAATCCCTGATTATTGGATCATGGTGCACCTTATTGGATAGGAGCGAAGGTTAACTTGGCCGAAATCCGTGGATTCTGTATGAGTGCAATTGAGCTTTTAAGTTGGATTTAAGCACATGGGTGGAATGCCTTCATTCATTGGGTTCGCGTGCCTTGAGGTGCTAGTCAGGGTAGTCATTGTGTTGTGTTAGCGGGGGATGTTGCCACTTAGCTTGTAGGCGTGGTCATGTTTGTATCGGATGGGAAGTCGTTCTCCTTGTGGTTTTACGCACGTTCCACCCAGTGGCTCTTGTGCCAGTGTGTGGAGTCATATTTTTCTGTTTCCTGTTCTATGGGCATGAAGCTCACCATCAGTTGTGTCGTCTAGCTGTAATCGTCGTTGCTCTCCTGTTTTTGTCAAAAAAATTGCACTGTTGTTTCACTTGTAGTCGCGTGGAGATGGGTGTTACATTTATATCCAACATAATATGTTTTCTTCTTACTATATACTCATATCTTGATTTCACTTTACTTTAATTTATTGAACAATTATATTTTACTTGTATTAGTTCTATTCTATTTATATTTATTTTTAAATGCTATACCTATATGATTAGATTTTATCATTTTCAAATATTCATGCAATAGGGAAATTAAATAGTTCTTATTTTACTCTTCATTGCTAGATTGATGGACACATTACAGAGTAGCACTTGGAACAACCATCAATTATATACATCAATACATTTGATAATTTCTAGCCTTTTATACTTAGACAACTATATACAACAATGCATTATGAAATTACTCGCCATTTCTACTTCAACATTTTATCTACTTCAACATTTTATCCATTTTCAAAATTACTCACCCTATATACTTCAACATTTTATCTATTTATGAAATTACTCACCCTATATACTTCTACATTTTATCCATTTTGTTTGTATTATTCCTTTACTTTAAACAATTTTTATTTCTCATTTACTTCTAGCAATTTATTTTAAATATTACATGTATTTAAACTAACTGTACTAATTAAATTTGGTTGTTCACCCTTATACACACACACACACACACACACACACACATATATGCACTTTTTTTCTTATGTATTTTTTTTTCATCTTGCTATTTTTCCTTCTTATTCTCAAAAATTGCATTTTCATACACACCTTATTCTTCCTTTTCCTTTTTATATGCTATTTCAGATAGTCAACTTTGAGAACCATGGAAAAACAACCTACAATAGGTCTAGATCCAAATAAACGCTTTATAGTTTGGACACATAATCTTTTGATGACTTGCATCTATGTAGAAGACAATTCCAAATTTTCCAGACCAAAAATAAAAGAGGAACTTGCACACAAATACAATGTTTCAGATAGACAAACAATATTCATCTCTGGCTACACAACAAATGGTCTATTCTCTACAGATTTTGGAATAATCTATGACAGCATAATAGACACATTGAAACATGAATCAAAACAATGTTTAGCTCAAAATGGTCTTAAATCTTGTCATGACAAGAATATCAAAGAGTGCAAAACTAGAGCTAAAAAAATCTGTGGGCTTAAGAAACACAACTAGCTACTCAACTTTTTGTATTTGTATAGTTTTCTCCAAGATATGTATATCATGGTAATATCAAATAATAAATATTTTTCTTTCCCTACCATCCTTCCTTTAGACTATTTTCATAGATGGGGGTATACTTTTTTTATTACTTTAGCATGTTAAGCACTTCTTCACTTCTACCATTCTTTAGTCTTTTAAAACTAATATGTATTTTATATGTGCTACCTTCATATTTAAATATGTTCTACTTAATGAAAATTTGTAAAATATACATTATGGTTTTAGTATAACTGCTCTCCTAGAATACAATAAAATAGTTCAATAAATATTGCACTCTCATAGTATTACAAGCAATTAACTCACAACAACTTAAAAACAAACAAAAAAAAATTCATTTTAATACAAACACACAAATACAATTTCCAACAAATTTATTAATGTGGGTGCCTATTGAAATATTACTTACATATTAAACATACAATAAGCCAATTTATGATATATGTCATTCACAAACTAAACAATTTCTAAGCTATGTCATTCATATATTTACACCGTCAAGATAATTTATAAATTACCAAAGCTTATAGATGTACCTTTTATTCCACATGTTGTATAATGACAATCATAGATACAATATATTCCTTTCATAGATCACATTCATATCCATGTATCTAATTGTACCAATATATTCATGTGGACATGTTCTCTGTAGGCACCTTTTATTCCACTTGTTGTATTATGACAATCATAGATACAATATATTCCTTTCATAGCTCACATTCATATCAATGTATCTAATTGTACTAATATATTCATTTGGACATGTTCTCTATAGGAAAGTGTATATTTTCATCATATACCTCTTCCGACAAAAACACATTCCAAGACAATTTCTTTTATCTTAACAAACAAGGCTATAACAAAAATCCAAAATGGTGAAGAAGAATTCATTCCTATTCTACAGGTTCTAGACTTTGAAAAAAGTGAAACAGAAAGATATATCATACTCCTCTCTGATGGAAGTGATACTTTACAAATCATATTTTCTTTAAGCCTTTTGGATTATTTCACATCAAGAAAAATTGAAAATGGCTCACTGGTTCAACTTAACAACTTCACTTGTAGATCTACCCAACACAACAAGTATGAATTCTCACATACAATATTTTTACATGATTTTCATTAATTAATGTTTTTGCAATACCTTATTGATACATACCATAATTTCTTCTATTTTGCAGGCTAGTTATAGTTACTGATATTCTGTTTCTAGCTCTAAAAGTTGACATCCTTGGCGACCCAAAACAACCCACAAATGTACGTCATTCTACCATGCATCCATTACGAACAAATTCCATGCCTCAAAAAATAATCCCTATCAACTCTTTGAATGCATACATGAATTCATGGACCATCAAATCTAGAATCATTTCAAAGCGTGATATACATACTTTCACAAATTCCAAGGGAGTTAGTCAAGTATTTATCTTTGATGTACTTGATAATGAAAATACTGAGATCTGCATTACTTGCTTCAATACACAGGCATTACATTTCCACCCTTCAATACAAATTGGTAAAGTTTACCTAATCTATAGAGGGTTGATCAAACCTATAAACAAAGAATACAACCATTTAGAAAATGAATGGGAAATCACTCTAGATAATACCTTAGTTATATAGCCCTCCAATGAGGATGACCATTTAATTGCAAACCACAACTTCAAGTTTACTCCTATCAATGAGCTATCAACTTTAACTACTAACTCTGTTGTTTATATCCCTTCATCTTGCTATATATATTAGTTAATTAACCAACATATTAAGGAAGAATGGCACTGAGACCCAAAAGAGAACCCTTGAATTGAAGGAAATGTTAGGTTGTAGTGTTGACCTTACATTATGGGGGGTGTTTTATAATAAATATGGCCTCCAAAAAAATTCAACTTCCAATTTGATCTGGATTTTATGAGGAGAACAAAATGAATACAGATTATTAACAGGTGCTTAACACAAAATAACAAAGATATAGTAAAACTGGTTTTCTATTCAATAATGAAATAAGCTGAAACTGTCAAATGCAGCAGAAACAAGCTTGCTGGAATGGTGACGACAACACGCATTCACAAGAAGCCAGTTACAATGAGGCTCTGAAGGCCTTTTCACAATAAGAAAGAATGCCAAAAACCCTAGACATCCAAAAACCTAACCCTAGGAGATGAAGCACCAAAAGTCATGTGGGCCCCGTTTGGGTAAGCTAGTACATCAACTTCCCGAGGTCGTATCTTTTGCATACGATCTGCATTTTAGGCGTGTGATAGCCCGTTGGAAAGGTATCATAGAGGAGATTCATTTGGGGGGCTAAATTATTCCTTTGGGTATCATTGAGGAGATCGATACCGAAAAACCTTCATTTATGCCCTCAAAATGGCCCCAGAAGTAAAAACTACTAAAAATAGTAAATTGCCAAAAATGTCAGAAAGCTGTTTTGAGCCAATTGGAAAAGGTGGGTGGACACCGATATCCATCTGGATCAATCCTCCCTCCTTAGGAAGCAATGGTCTCCATTGCATTGAGGTCCCCCATTAGATGAAGAAATTTCTGTTGAATTTGGCCCCGGGTGAGCCACTTGCCTTAGTGCAGGAGCTGCCCTACTTTGACGACTCAATAAAGATGGATCCTTTGTTGTCGAGTGCCCTTGATCTGTCTGTCCACAATCTGATCATTGGATGCCTATTTTATGCAGTCGGGGTTGAGCTCTGTTGGTATCAGTTGTTCTGCTACTTCTGAGGTGTCCAATAATGGTGGGAAATAAGGGCGAAGGAGATCCACGTTGAACACTGGGTGCAGGCCAAGGAAAGGAGGAATGTTGAGCTCAAAAGAATTATCCCCCACGGCCTTTGTGATAGTGTATAGTCCATAACAGAGTGGTTGAAGCTTCTGATGGGGTCCTGTAAGGCATTCTTTCTGCAAGTGAAACCAAACTTTGTCGCCCACCTGAAACTTATGTGGCACCCGATGTTGATCATGGCACTGTTTGTACTTGTCATTGGACTTCTGTAGGATATCCTGAACCTGTTGGTGGATGTGCTGGATCCGTTCAATGAACTGGGTGGCTTTGTCAGCTTCAGTTGGAGCAGGAGATGAGTCAGTCGAAGTGACCACAAGGGGAAGTGCAACATCTATGGGATCGAATGGTTGGAATCCCAACCCCACCTGAAAGGGGTTGTGGCTAGTTGAGCTATGCAAGGCTCGGTTGTAGCTATGTTGGACATAGGGAAGGCTCTCATCCCATGTGTGAGGGTTCTTTGAATTATACATGCGAAGGATATGCACAATCATTCGATTTACAACCTCAGTTTGGCCATCTGTTTGGGGGTGGAAGGTCGTGGATTTGGTGAGCTTGGTGTCCAGCAGTGACCAGAGGCTTGACCAGAATGTGTTGAGAAATCGACTATCCTGATCTGATACAATGGTTTGTGGGATTCCAAAATGTACCCAAACTCGTTCAAAGAAGAGGTTGGCAGTGGCCTCTGCTGTGATGCTCTTCTTGCAGGCAACCAGAATCGCTATCTTAGAGAAACGATCAACAACCACAAAAACACAGTCATTTCCCTGCTTGGTGGATGGGAGGCCCGATATGTAGTCCATTGAGATGGATTCCCATGGCCTGTCATGAGTAGGAAGAGGGATGTACAAGCCCTGTTTCTTAGTGGTCGATTTGGCAATAGTGCAGGCAGTGCAGGACCTGATATGCTTGTCGACCTCCTGTCGAAGTTTCGGCCAGTAGAAATGTTTATGTAGCATTGCCACTATCTTTTTGACGCCGAAATGTCCTACCACCCGACTGTAGTGGGATTCCCAGATCATCTTTTCTTGTTCACTTGATGGAACAAAGATATGGCCATGACGACATAACAACCCATCCTGAAGATGGAAATTATCGACAACTGCATTTGCGCACAACATTTGGTAGGTGGTGGTGAAGTCAAGGTCTATTTCATAGAGTTGGGGCCATCCAAATGTATCATGGCCGCAAGAGTCTAGCACCGTGGTGAGTGCTGTGAATGGTGGTCTGCTGAGGAAATCAGTGATGTGATTGGTGCTTCCTGTTTTATACTTGATGTTGAGGTGGAATTGTTGCAAGTATGTGGACCACTTTTGATGGCGGTCATTCTGCAATTTTCATTGTGTCTGTATGAACTGCAGTGGCTTATGATCAGTGTGGATGACTGTCTCCTTCCCAAGAATGTAATGTCTCCACTGGCGACATGCTTTCATAATGGAGTACATTTCTTGGTTGTAAGTAGGGTACTTACGGACAGTATCGGACAATGTCTCACTATGATAGGCCACGGGGTGGACGTGTTGAGTGAGAACGATGCCCACAACATAGTCTGAAGCATCTATCTCGATCTCAAAGGGATGCTGCAGGTCCGGTAGAGAAAGTACTGGGGCTGAGCACAAGCGCTGCTTCAAATAATCGAATGATTGTTGTTGGGACCAACCCCATGCAATTTTTCCTTACCACCACCCCTATTTATTGGGCTGAGGGCCTATGCAATATGGGAGAAACCCAACAGGAACCTGCGGTAGAAATTAAAAAGTCCCAAGAGGCTCCAAAGCTCAGTGAGTGTTGTTGGGGATAGCCAGTCACAGATGACTTGGATCTTGGCTGGATCCACATGTACGCCATGCTGATCAATGATGTAGCCTAGGTAATGGACCCTGTCCATGCCGAAGGAGCATTTTTTCAGGTTGTCTTATAGCTTGTGCTACTGCAGGGTGTGCAGAACCTGCTGAATATGCTACAAGTGTTCGGCCCAAGTCTTATTGTAAATTAGAATGTCATCCAGATACACCACTACAAAAGTATTGGTTAATGGTCACAATATATTGTCCATCATCCTCATGAAAGTGGATGGAGCATTTTTCAAACCAAAGGGCATGACCAACCATTCAAAAAGTCCTTCCTTTGACTTGAAGGCGGTCTTCCATACATCTGTCTGTTCTATCGGGACCTGGTGGTAGCCAAAC
>JZKD02S2196034.1:358570-370188 GCA_000966675.3 Picea glauca
TTGGTGCGCAAGGTATGGAAGATATTTGTGAAATCTGGCACTGCTTGGTCTCTTTCTTACCGTAGTGTGGTCCATTTGGTATACAAGTCGTCATAACTTCCGACAGGGTAGTATTGTTCCTTAATAGCATCCCTGAAGGATTCCCAGGTGGTCGTGACTAAAAATAATGAGGTTTCCTCTGTTTACTTTTTCTCACAGAAAGTTTCCCACCAATCTTTGACATGGGGAACGACTTTGAGGAGAACAAAAGTAATCTTTTCTCTATCCAAAAATTTATGAACAAAAAAATACCATTCTAGTAGATTAAACCACTTGTATACAACATCTGCGGCTATCTGACCTTCAAATATAGGAATATCAAAGTTTATTTGTACCTTGAAGAGGGCGGCGCCTCCGTTCGAAGAAGATGCATCGCCTATTGGTAGTCTCTGAAGGATTTGCACGAAACTATCCATCATCTCGTTCCTCTATTGCATGAGGGATTCCTCAATCAATAGTTTGAAAGGATCTCCTGTCCTATCATCTTTCTTTTCTCCTGCCATGGGAGGTCGCTTGGGTGTGCGAGAGCTTCTTTCCTTAAGAGAAACAAGCTCGAGACCCAACTCTTTGTGCTCCGACCTCGTTGGGGACATGCATTAATACGACAAGGAGAAGACCGCTCTGATACCACTGATCTAGATTTTATGAGCATAACGAAATGAATACAAATTATTAACAGGTGCTTAACACAAAATAACAGAGATACAGTAAAACTGGTTTTCTATTCAATAACGAAATAAGCTGAAACTGTAAAATGCAGCGGAAACAAGCTTGATGGAATGGTGACGGCTTATCTTTGAGAAGAGATGTGACGGTAGCACACATTTGAAAGAAGCTGATTACAATGAGGCTCTGAAGGCCTTTTTACAATAATAAAGAATTCCAAAAACCCTAGACATCCAAAAACCTAACCCTAGGATATGAAGCGCCAAAAGTCATGTGGGCCCCGTTTGGGTAAGCTAGTACATCAACTTCCTAGGGTCGTAAGTTTTGCATACGATCTCCGTTTTAGGCATGTGATATCCCATTGGAAAGGTATCATCGAGGATATTCATTTTGGGGGCTCAATCATGCTTTCGACTATCATTGAGGAGCTCTATATCGAAAAGCCTTCATTTAGGCCCTCAAAATGGCCCCGGAAGTAAAAACTGCTAAAAATAGTAAATTGCCAAAAATGTTAGAAAGTTGTTTTGAGCCAGTTGGAAAAGGTGGGTGGCCACCGATATCCATCTGGATCACAATTTATTTCCAATAATTGCTATAAAGGCTGGAAGAATAAGCGATTTCAATAGGAGATCGATTAATACAACTTTCACATCCCGTATTTCCAATTCAGGGATGATTTTAGGCGTTAAATTTCGCTCATGGGATAATTTTCCATGGTTTTTCCAAAAATGAGATTCGCTATTTTAAAAATGAATCACTCAAATTCTATAGGATGAAATTATTTTACCTTAAAAATCGCCAAAATTTTATAAAAACTATATAAAATCCTTAGAAATTTGAATATTTTTACAAAAATATCGCCAATCATTTATTGTTGGCATATGAAGGATTAGTAAGATTTGCCAAGGTTTCTACATTTTAAAACAAATTTACATCCTTAAAATCATCCCTGCTTTCCATCAATCCTGACATCAAATAAAATCATGATTTAAAAACTTGTTTTGAAAAAGAAGGAGCAACCCTTAAATCTCACTCCTTATCTACACATGGTGCCTTTAGTGGTCACCCCTCTGTTCAAAAGACAATAGTTGACATTGAAAAGGAGGGCCTTGGTCGAGATCATCAACATCCATATTACATTTTGGTCGAGGTGAGTATCACTTCTATAAAAAGAGATGATTGTTGGTACATTGCTTGCTCTATCCATTTTAATAATCACCACTGCAACAAAAAAGTTACTACAACTGAAGAGGGACAGTAGCATTGTCATAGATGAAACCAAACTATTTCTGAATGTGAGTACAAACACATGTTTCACTTCACAATAGAGGACCATACAGGAACAAAAAATGTTATTTCCTTCCAAGAAGTAGCATAAATGCTTATTGGAATCTCTGCTAGGAAACTATATGCACTCATAGAGGAGGAGAAAAATACTGAAACTATAGAGATTTTTGGAAACTTGTTCTCTAATAAATACATCTTCAAATTATTGATACATGAAGACACATTTGACAATGAGAAACAAGTACAGTCCATTGTTATTGCATTGGCTAAAGTCAAGACCAAACTAGAGGGGAAGAAAAAATGCCACTAGCTACAAATCTTCATACAAAGTAAACAATGTTATTATGTATTTATTCCTCCAACGACTTAACATAGTACCTTTCTTTTTTTGATACAACATATCTATGCCACCACTCGCTATATTGTATATATTTTGTACGCATGTTTTTCATTCCGAAAATACTTGCAATACTACCTTTACTATATACAGCCCATGTGCGGAATCAACGTTTGTAACCCATATCTTTCATAGATATAAATATTGTGTTTCAACAAATTTTACAAGTGGAAATTATATATTGCCTTCTATTAAAAATCATAATAATTTCATGAAAATCAATAGTTATAATATGTTCTTAAAATTGGTTTCTAAAGTATATTCCCATTGCTATGTACTATGCTTTGTTTTCAATAATCAAGGGTTACATAGTATTCTTACACTTTCTTAAAATTGTAAATTAATATTCCTATCATTGTATAATACTATTACTATATATTATGTTTGCATACACCTCTTTTGTTTCTTTAATTCATGTATCTATATTCATTTTTTTATGTTACATTTATCATTTGGAATTTTACTTAACTCATTATACTATTTGTTTTGTTAATATATATTATAATTATAAATTTGTTTATCTCAATATACGATTTTTCAAATATTCAATCTACCTTTCAAATAAATGTTGATATGTATTATAAATTAATGGTTATGTTTGTACAGAAACATGATAAACTCACAATTCAAAGTATAGAACAACTCAAAGATACATCACTTCATTTGGATAAATATCATAAGCTCCACACTGGCCACCTTGAAGAATGTGCACCAATTGGCCAACACAACCATCAACTCATTCCATTACAAAATATGTGCCCTTCATTTTTAACTCATCTAAAACAATTTCAATTTCAACTAGCAAGCATCGTTATGAAACCACACACCATTCCATCAACTTCAACAAAAAATCCATGTTTACCATCTCCACAAGAAAAAAATGATGACACCCTCCCTTTCTCCAAGAACTCCCATACATTTTCCAACCTTACATTCAATGTAACCAACCAACACAATAGTCTTGCATCTACCCCAACCACACTAAAACATGAGAGGTGTCGCAAACAATATGCATGTCACAAAGATAAATTAAACAAACATAGACAACTCACAAGATCCAAGCAAAAGTATCCTTCCATGGAATTTCTAGTTGATCCTATTCAACACCAAGCCCTTACCCATACTACTACACCATCCTACACATCTTCAACAGTTGGGAAACAAGTTCATGGACTCACCCAAATGAAAACTATGCTACTACCATTTTTACCTCATCCAAATGAAATCCATCTTCCACTTGCACAAACCATTATGCAACCAAACATTTTTCCATGAACTTCAAAAACAAACCCATCATTACCATTTATGCCCTCAACTACTGATAACATCCCTTTACTCAATACCTCCAATACCTCCTCTAACCTCAACTTCAATCCCACCAACCAAATCAATAGTAGTTCATCAACACTAAATACCCTAGCAATTGAGAAACGTCGCAAATACTATTTACATCACAAAGATGAACTAAATAAGTGTAGACGAGTTGCAAGATCCAAGGGAAAGAACCTTTCAATGGATTTTCCATTTGAACCTACTCAACACCAATACCTTGCCCATATTACTTGAACATTCCGTACTCGCATTGATGCCTTGTAAAAAAATACATACTTGTAATACTTGTATGGAATATTACCCTGGGATTTGTACAACCATATCACCTGATGGTTTTATTTGTTCTCACTACCACAAGGAAACTAATGGCCACCTCTTCTCTAAATGAAATAATATGGATCCTGGAGAACAACCCCTTGTCCTATCAATTCTCACCCAAGTAGAAGAAATTGTCATCGCTCGAGTGAGCCCGCTATTATTGGTTAGCCATGCTCAAGGTGGCCAATACAAATATAGTGGTCACACTATTAGATTCCCAAAAAACATTAACACAATTGTTAATTACCTCCCACACCACCTTGAAGATTTGGACATATTAATAGTTAGAAGACATGGCATCGAGGGAAAATCATATGATTTTTATGTGACCAAATCTCATATCATGAATGCACTTCTCTACAAGATACAAAATGATAGATATTACAAATATGTCCAACTCAATCACACCTCAATTGCTTCACTTCATGTTTTACCTATAGACATCTCTTCTCTACTCCACACCATTTCTTATGATATTTCAGATACAACTCAAGCTGCTCCAAACTTTGCTAAAAACCAAACTTCTTTTTCCTTTTGCCTGCCTAATATGCGTCGAGAACTGACATAAATCAATCATTTTATCCAAAACGAATCCCGCCCCCATTAAATCTGCTTGATTGGACAAAAATAGGTGCAACACAAGTGAATGAATATACTACCAAGGGATTATTTTATATGGAATTTTCTTCTCTATTCCCAACTAGCCATGAAATCCATGGCCAACCACAACAAAAAAACATTCGCATTGACCAATATGCACTCCACTTGATGCACTATCATGACAATAGATTTGGTAGCCACCCAATATTTTGCTACTTCCTGTACATGCTCATCATGCACTATCGCAGTCAATCAAGTGCATCAATGTTTGTAAAGAAAAGCTAAGAGAATAACATTCCAACTACTATTAAGGCCTTCCAATCCCACCTACAAACTTTACCTGCTAATAAACTACCAGAGCATGTTATGCGATTTGGTGCACATCTTCGAGGGACTAGAGCACACTGGAATTCTCATAGAAGAGAATTGATAAAAATGATCGTACAAATAGGGTGGTCCACATTATTTTTCACACTCAACACAGTAGACACAAAATGGCAAGACTTGCATGCTGTAATGGGCACCTCTCCACCTTAAAATCCACTTCTACGTCAGCAATGGAGGACTTGCAATGTCATTCAACGACCCCACATTGTTTCTTTGTACATGCATAAAAGGTTTGAAATATTTCATCAAGAAATGCTTCAAAAATACTTCCATACTCAAGACTTTTGGTATACGTATATTGCATCTTAATTTTATCCCCATTCATTCTAGGTAAAACATACAACTTGTACATCTCTCTAACATTATATTATTGGTTTTCATGCAGGTAAGAATGGAAACACCGAGGCTCCGTAGATATTCATGGTTTCTTACGGTTACAAGTGCTTCAGAAATGGAAAATTTGGATTGGGAAGAGCCCATACAAATAAGTTATGTTAAGGGTTTCTTTGACAAATACGTAACATCTTGGAATCCCTGAAGTGACCATACTAAAAATCTACACATGCACCAATGCATTGAGGATGACCCTTGTTTAAAATATAAAACATCCGTCCTTACTTCACATCCATTTAAGGACTACACAGAGATCCTCAATCAGGTACAATGCCATAGAAAGTGCACAGAGACGACATGTCTCTGTATGAAAGACTCCAAGCTCCAATGCAGATATAATTTCCCATGGACCTTACAGTCTAATTGTTCTCTCTTCATTGATGCTTATGGTAAAAAAATTTATGAACCTACCAGGAATGATGATCATCTAAACATCGATAACCCTGGCATACTAATAGTATGGAGAAAAAATATGGATTGTCAACCTATCCTCTCCCGTCACACAGTTATGAAATATATTTCCAAATATTCTTCTAAAGCAAAGGGTCGGTTAGAGAGATATCATCATATGTTGACTGGAATCACAGATACATTGAGTCCAACAAATCCTGCTTCATTTTCCTATAGTCATTTGCACACATAAGCTATAGTCGATCGAGATATAGGTGCCCACGAAACCTATCATATGCTGCAAAATCTCCCCCTTGTCACATCTAGTCGTCTTTTCGTGACACTAAATGTTGGTTGCCATATCGTTTGTCAAGTCTCCAAAGATACATCTGATTGTTTACCTGGATCTACCTTCATTTATGCCTATGTCAATCGACCTCCTTGCATTAATCCCCTCCCTCTCATTGAAATTGAAAAATATTGGTCATATAGTCGCCATCGAAAAATTAACCCTTGGCGACAAAGGAACTATCCAATAATTGTCCTTATCTGGCCATGCTTCACAATCATTCCAACACCAGATTCCAAATCCTTTGAAGAATTCTGTTGGAGTGAGTTTCTACTAAACAAACCATTCAATAACTTTGCAACTGACATAGGCATCTCAAGATATACTATCATACACAATTGGCAGAACATAAAAGGAACCTACCATGCATGGCAAGTAGACCGTTCCCTTGCAAATGTTGAATAAACACTATTAGATGAAGCTGAAGAAAATGATACAAATATGCATCTTGACATGGAGATAAATGGGTGGGAATTATTATCAATATTGATATGTGCTTCCAATATAGACTTCAATGAGCTTGACATTCTTGGACATCGTGACTTTGACACCAAATATTGTTGGAACAACCTAGACATTCCAGAAGTAGTTCTTACTTATGCAACACAATTCATTGTAACCAATCAGCCTTGTATGAATGTTCTAAGAAGGAACAAACCTATCAATATATGGGATACTACATTGTCACACAAACAATATCAGGCATTCAATATAGTATTACAACATTCGCAACAAAACGAAAAAAAAACACCCATAATGATGATCATCCAAGGAACTGTTGGCATTGGAAAACCTTATCCGATCAATTGCATTAAAGATTCTTTGAATGGACAATCTCCATATGGACATAGTCCAATAATACTTCTTTCTCCCACTGGAGTTGCAACTTTCGACATACAAGCAACCACTATACATTCAACACTTAAGATTCCAATAAAAAATTTCCAACCTTTTCAAACACAAACATTGGTAGTGTTCCAAGAACTAATGAAACATATATGGTATGTCCTCATTGATGGGATGAGATTCATTGGGCCTAAACTATTTGTGAAAATTGAAAGCCATCTACATGAAGCCTTTCCAGAAACTAACAATTTTCCATTCACTCATTGCTCTATAATTGTTGTTGGTGATCTAGGACAACTCTCTCCTATTATGGATAATCCTTTGTATACATGTGAAACACTAGGAAGGTCTTTTTGGAACTCCTTCACCATTGTTGTAACATTTCAAACAAGCTTCCGCCAAGAAGGGCAGGATATACAACAAGTCCAATTTCATCGTCTATTGACAAACATTCAAAATGCAACTACACTACAAGAAGATTGGGATATCCTTCAATCTCGTACAAATACATACTTTTCTACAACAGAATGCAAAGACTTTAATGTGGCCATACAACTATTTGAAACAAATAATTTGGTGTACCAACATAATAAAAAAATGATTCAATCCTTGAATAGGCCAATAGCACGCTGCATCGCAGAATGAATTGGCTCTTCTATCTCTAAGGAAGATGATGACCATCAATTAGAACAACAAATCTTGTTATGCATTGGCCAACGTGTTATGTTGACCTGCAATTTATGGATCGAAACAGGATTGGTTAATGGAGCACTAGGCTTGGTCACTCAAGTTGCCTACAGAAAAGGAGTCAACCCTCCAAGCTTGCCATCATATGTCGTTATGGAGTTTTATACATATCTCGGTCCACCATGGGACGATGTCAACCCCAAAAAAATACCAATCCCACCCATTAAATGTGGAAATAAGAAACAAATCCCACTCAAAATGGCATGGGGTTTGACCATACATAAATCCTAAGGATTAACACTCTCCAAGGCAACCATAGACATTAGAAAGGTTGAACGACAAGGCTTAACCTTCACTGCAATATCACATGTCAAATCATTAGCAGGTTTGTGCATCTCCCCGTTCTTCTCTTTTGACCGTTATGCAAAAATGCAAGCTAACACATTTGTTGCAATGAGAAAAAAGGAAGAAGAACGCTTACATGTTTTGTCATTATAACCCATTTATACTCTTCTCAAACCAACAAGTCTATCCATAACTCTTTGATATGTATTTCATCTCTTTTTCCTTCATATCCTCATGGATTAAGCTAGTTTCTTATAATTCCTTTTCAAATACAACACTTAGTGGAAGAAAGCTTATACAGTTTCACATTGTAACCCATTGTTACTCTTCTCATATGACTAATTTACTCCATCTCTTTGTCCTTCACATGTCATGGATGTTCTTGTTTCTTAATATATTTAGCACACATTTTCATGTTCTTTTTTATGCCTTAAAAATTATTAACTCACTTTTCCTATTTCGTATATTTCTTCATTCCTTACATACCACTATAGCCTTCATATACTTCGTTTACATTGATTTAAGATGAAAAACACATAACATAAGGTTAAGGTTAAGTTTGCAATTTGTACACATTTCTTTAATGCTCATTTGTTATCTTCTTTCTTCCACATCTACTCACATACGGTTTAATGGTCTATTTCAGCGCATCATCAAATACTGTTAATATAAAAATCAACCATTACTTCGGCATTCTCATTCGCCCGCTTAGGGGGTATGCTAGTTTATATGATAAAAAATATTAGACAAAAAAGTTCCTAACTTAGTTTGGTTTTCATGAGTTGACAAGTTATGAAGATAACTATTGTTACAAATATTGTCAAATGGAGACTTAATATTCATGTATCCAAATGATTATAAGAGAGAATTTTTCATCCTCAACTTTCTTAGTATCACAAAGATTACAAATTCTTTCTTCCCATATATATTAGGTATTGTCCAGCCTCTAGTTTCACTATGAATTGTGTTTCATATTTTGAAGAGTGACCTCTACTTTTATCCCCTAATGATTTAGCCAAGAATCGTCATCATGATGCCACCCTCTCTTAAGTCTTCAATGACTGTAATTGAATATGAAGGAATTCTAGGAAGCTTGGTATCCTTCATGTTAAATACGATATGCATGTACATTACATACCTAATCATAGCCTTATTCTCACCAATGGGTGTTAAAATGAACTTTTAATGGTAAAAGAAACACTATTAATGATATTATAATTAGCATAATACAATTGTGTCAGAAAATTGACTTTATATCAACACAATATTTATTTTAGTAAGTAAAGCACAATTATCCAAAATACCATATATTGGATGAAAGAGAACCCATTTGAGGGAATTTTTTTGCAATAAACATATATACTTGAATACAAGTGAAATTGCCTTAACATCTTATTCATAATAAATAATGTTCTTACATACGATTTATCGTATAGGGCTGAATCCATGAAGATGGGTAACACTTTTTAGTGAAATGCGGCAATGAAAATGTGGGAATTGTGTTTCCTTTCTAACAATAATTTTCAAAAATATTAATTTAATTTAATATATCAAATTTGTATTTAATTAAATGATTGTACTTTCAAATTTATATAAAAGTTTACACATGATTTTTTTCCCCATCAACTAATTCAATGCTCAATGTATAATTTTAAAAAACAAAATATATGATCATGATGTACACAAAAGATAGTAGATCCCACCTTTTATTTTGCAAAATATTATTTTTTGTTGTTTTTTGAAGCCAAATAATTAATATTTGAGTTTTATTTTATACACCTTTGTCTTTCCATTAATTTTTTTTTGTACTATTTACATAAATTGAAACAAAAAATATACCATTTTGAAGTGGAAACATCTATGGGGATGGCACACATTTAAAATATAAAATTGGTTGTGTATTTTTATGCTATTTTTTTTTTCTTTGAGTCCCTTTGGAACTATGGGAAAATAAAATTAAGTGTAAATTTTAAAAGAAAAAAAATTATAAATATAATATGAAATCAAAAGTGTGAAATGATATACCATTAGTTACTTGATTTATTTTTGAATCCATCATTATCAAATCCACCACTTAAAATGAAAAAGATGAAAGGTTTTCACCCCTTGGAAATTGCAAGAGTAGAAAATCCTTAGCAATGTGATTAGATTTTAGGATTTTAAACCCTCAATCAAACAATTTAGCTCAATGAAGAGTTATTATAAAGCTTGCTTGATCAAGTGTTTCAACAATTATTTTTAAAATACATTGATCAAAGAACTAGATCCTCGATTGAGGCATTTGTGGGTTAAAAAAAATGCTCAATTGAGGTTCTTGTGCATTTCTATTGCAAATAGAAATAAGGACCTTACAACCTACTTTTTATTGTTTTCATTAAAAAAGAGATCTGGATTGAACACTATAATTCAATCGAGGTCTTAACTCTTGATTGAGGTTTATAACTTGATTAAAGGTTTGCTTAACTCATACAAGAACCTCAATTAAGGGTTTGCTTGGGTTTGCTTAACGTATAATCTTCATCGAGGGTTTCTTTTTCCCATTAAAAAACCTCAATTGAAAGATTGTTTAATTTCTTTATAGAGCTATAATACCTTGAGAGATGAGGGATTTAATATATCTCAATGTACGGTCATAAAATTTACTATTTCACCCTCTTGCTTTCAAAAAAGAGCGTTTCCTAACTTCATGGATTCATTCACCCATAATATATAAATTAAATAAATAAATTTTATATATAAGAAAATTCATGATCTCATGTTATGGTATAACTTATAATGACGAGACACATAATCTCCATTAAACAGAATTTCAAAATGTAGAACACTTTAGGTCCATAGCCATCACTGGCAGAGTAGTGGATATATACAGAGGAAGTAAAGCAGCACGCACCAAAGGAAACAAAAGGTGAACCAGCTAATAGGGAGAGAGCTGATCTTGAACCAGCAGGGGAGCAAGCAGGTGCAGTGGAAGAAAAAGAGAAATTACGAGTTACTCCTTGCAATGGGTGGAATTCTTGTAATATCGAGCTGGAATTCCCATAGAAGAAAAGTGATATATACAATTCTATCAAATTTATAATTTCATGAGATTCAAAACTTTGAGAATATAGGTTCCATCGATGCTTACACTAGAAACTAAAAGGTAGAGTGGTTAATTTAATTTCAAATGGACCTCTAATAGAAGCTAAAAGGCCATGGATTTTTAATATGTTACGCAAAAGTTTCATGAAAAGTCTATGGAAAATGTTAAGTCTTATGGAAAATGTTAAGATAAATTTAGATAAAAAAGTTAAATAAAATAAAATAAAGGTTAATATTAATGTAAAATAAAAATAAATTGATATTAATGTTAATGATTAATTTTAGCAAATTATGAGTTACTTAATGTTAAAGGATATTTTTATTTTAAATAATGTTTTATCTAAATTAAAAATAGATGGCGAGGAATGGAATGTTAGAACTATTTTTTTAATAATTATATTTTATTTTTTTCAAAATAAATTTTATGTCAATACAGTGGAAGGATAATTAAAAGTATAAAGAATAACTCAAAATTAAAAAAAAAAAATACATCTAACTTTT
>JZKD02S2196034.1:370238-383258 GCA_000966675.3 Picea glauca
CCTTAACATGGTTGGATTTTTTGTCCCCGCAGGTTTCGAACCGGTGACTTTAACATCACGGAGTGGCTTAACAACACACTCTGTCACCGACTGTCCTACACCTCGGGGACAAAATACATCTAACTTAATTTACATTAATAAAATTTTAATTTTTTCATTATTAATCTTTTTAGTTTATCATTATCACATTTTAATATAAAATATAATTAATAAACCAATATATATCATCTTAGATTTATTTCAACTCCTAATTTATCATGTTTTGTGAAGGATCAAATACCACTGATCCTGCACCTCGCCTCAAGATCGTTTATTCCATTAGATATGAGCTTCTCAATAATACCACTGAGACGTTGGGTCTGCACATCCATTGTAGAAGACATCGTCCCCCAATGCTGATCTGCAAATGTGTGATATGGAGAAATACATCTTCCTCCATTAGAGCGCTTGAGGATTGAGATTTTTTCAACACGGATTGAGATTTGTTCAAAACCCAAGTGGCTTCTGAAATTCTCATTAAAAATTATGAAATTGATTTTTAATATCAGTCTTTTCACATCAGTAATTTTTAAGAGACCCAAGTGGCTTATGAAATTCACGTGAAATATTGTGAGATTTAGAGGTCGTTTCACATGAATAATTTTTAACACAGTTTTTAAGACATAACATTTGGTGAAGGCAACATAATTTTGGGAAAATATGTGGTGGAGGCATCAATAATTTTTAAGACAAAACATTTGGTGAAGGCAACTTTTGCCTGTATTATTTATTATTTTATAAGGTCAAATATACAAAAGTGGTGAGCCATTGTCATTGCTCATGGCCTTCTTCATTATCCCTTTTACCTGTCTTTAGTTGATAAAGGAATCTTTTTGTCTGTGATCTGATTTAATTTTTTTTAAAGCTCCAATGCAGGAAAGTGATCAATCGATAACATGGCTCACTGATTCCTCCATCACAATTTTAAATTGCAACGGGAAAACACCACAACAGTAATGTGATTTTTTAATTTTAAAACTAATCTTTTAATTAAAATAATAATCATTTCACCTAGAGCATACCCATACTCTTTTCTAGGCTATTAGTAAGTCACACTCCTACTCTAGTGAAACTCTTCTATACTTGGACATTTGTTAATTGTTTTAACACTTAGTCATATTTGAGCATACATCCATGACAAACCAAGAGAACTGTGGAACAAATGAATGACAAACATAGATATAGTGTGGGTGGCACAAACCGTGCCTAAAACCTGGCTAAGTTTTTTTTATTGAGAAACAGTTACAACATGAGCACTACCAACTCAGTTTACAAAAGGGTGGAGTCAAAGGACTCTCGTCACCTTACGAAGACACTCATACACATATCATCTCCAAGATTTCCCTTCATAATCATCTTCGCAGCCACCTGTGCTGCATCTTAGACGTGCCCCCAATAACATACTTGTCGTCTCTTCATTTTTGCAGACTCTACCTCTTTGTTTCCGCAAACTTCCTTGATTTCAGTTCTGCCTCACACTTGCCTCCAACAAACTTGCATTTCCAGAATTATCCAAAATCAACCCAATAGAAATGCGACCATCTTTGTCCAATGAATCCGCCTCAAGGAAACACAAGTCCTCCCAAGTGGAACAACTTGGCTCTCCGAGGGAGCTCACCCTCTTCATATGCCTCAAAATTGTAGATCTCTCTTTCTCTCCTTGTCTTTACAAAAGTTTCCTTCCTTGGTTGTGCACCCCTATTCTTTTATAGGATCTCCAAAGGTCACCATCACAAATCGTTCGTCGTTTGACGGTGTCGTGCCCCTTCGTGGACCTAGTCTCCCAAATGAATCGTCGTGCCCCTTCGCATACCCAGTCGCCCAAACAAACTCATGCGCTCACCAACTATCATGCCCCTTGGGACCGACACACCTAACCTTGGTGCGTCCCTCATGTCGACATGTCACAATCTCTTGGTTGCTTCATACTTGGACAAGCCCCTTGGAATTTTTTCATGCCCAAGGCATCCACATTCCCAACTTGGGTGCCAGAATAACCCCAAGCTCTGTCTCCTTGAGGACTTGGGTGAAGGAATCCATGCCCATATAGCTGAATACCTTACACCCTCCCACACTTCAAGTCATTGTTGTCCCTGACAACATCCACAAAATCTATGATCTCCAAGTCTTTGCCCAAACTCGGGCCTTTGCTGCAACTAAGTCTGTTGGAAACCCCAAGTTCACGCCATCTAGAAACCTCAAGTTTTTCCAGAGTGGAAACCCCAAATTTCCCTGCAAAGTGGGAACTCCAAGTTTTCCACCAATCGAACTGTACTGCAGCCAACTCTGCACGATCTATTTCCTGAATTAATGTGGTCACTTCACCCAAATCTAAGGATGAAAGTCACCCTTGTTGTTGTTTGTTTTCATTACTGTTATCGTTTCCTGCTACAAATGATGGTTGGCCACTTCAAAATTCACCTAAGTGTTGAACTCTAGTGATCTTATTGTTGTGCCCATACTTCAACCATTTTTCAGATCTTTGCACATTGATATCCCCCGTTCCTTGGACTAATTGTGTAACTATTCCAATTGTCGTGCCCAACTCATGAGAATGCACTTCCTCATGCTCAAACTTAGTCTTTTCTATCACATCTCCATAAACTTTCCCAACTCCAAAGACTAAGGCAAGTGTCCATCCTTGTCTCACTATTGATGCCATCATTCAATATTCATCAAGGAGATCCTCTACATTGTCTAAGTGCTGCACTTTGAACCTTCTAATTCACTTGTACTTTTACTACCTTCTGCAATTTGGTTCATTCACACAATGATTTTAGACCGAGGAAAGGTCTCCCCTCAGCTTGATACACTATGAATTAACCCCAAAGTAAATTCATTCAAGACAACTTGACTCCACTTTCCACCTAATGGCACAATTAACCAATCTGCCCCAAGAATTATACATCCATATTATCATTTCCTCCCAAATTTGCTACCCAACCATGTTGCTGCATCTACCTCCCTATGCCTTGGAATGGTTAGTCTCCACCATCAACCGTGCTTCCCAACGTAAAGACAAACTCTTATGCCCAAGTAATCTCTGCATGTTGCAATCTGCTTGTTCACACAATCCTCCAAATGAAGGCGAGTCCCCAACTTTCCTCCTTTCGTCAAATCACATCAATGCAACTCAACACCTATGATGAGTGTGGCCAACATGCCTACAATCGTCAATCATCCCAACAAACTGTCCAAAGTGCTCCAAGTAGAATGAATTGCCTCAAATGACTTTCATGTCTTAGGCACGTTTGAACCAATACTCTTCCAACTTCAACCAATGACCCTCATCAGATCTTTGAGTCATCACACAATCATCTAGAAGTCACTAAGGTATGCTTTTCCCTATCCAATGTCCTATACCAAAGGAGAATGAAAATCACCCAAGTCACTTGGTCTGGGTTCTTCCCATTCAGTTTGACTACCAATGATTCTTGGTTGACTTCTCTGTTGACTCCATATGAATCCTAGAACGAAGCTACTTGCACTTGCTGCAAGCATCCAAAATATGGGACTGTCATCGCGACTCGTCAAGCCACCACTTTACTCTACAAATATGGACAAGGCACCAAGCACCAGGGTGCCCCATCCATCCTATCAAACTTGACACAAACAAACTTCACTACCCACTTCACGGAAACAACCTATCCAACACACCTCATTAAAGAGTTAGGAATATTCCCTAAGCCACCTCCACAGTTTCATCCAAATCTTCTTAAGTCCCCCACAAGATTCATCCAAGTAGGTCATCCAAGATCTCTGCATATTCACCCAACCAAGGCATCCCAAACTACTAAAATACTTCTTTGAATCTGCACCACTTGATTCAATCTCAAGTATGTCAGATTTCACCACAGAAATGGGTTTCACTTGAACCACCAAGCCATCTGAATTCCCTTCAAACAACTCACTGCAACACTTAGGAAATGAAAGAACTCAATCCAACCGTGTCTTTCTCAATGACATACTTCATTGCAACCATGTTCTAAGTCTGTTGTCTTAGACCTCCGCTTTCCAAAACAATGAACTCTCTGCATGAACTCACCTCAACCACCATCTGTAGCTCCATAATCCTACAATACCTTCACTATGATCTAAGGTTGAGTCCATTTTTCCACTTCATAAATCCATCTAAGTCCCAAACTTCACATGCGACCAATCGAATTCATATCCAATGTCTTTCCATCTTCTCACCGTGACTTCTTCCGCTTCAAGGAACCATGTACCCACCACCAGAATGTCAATTCATATTGATACTAATTGACTATCATAAATGTACGAAGATATACCTCGTTCGAAGGTTGCGATCTTGTCCAACAACCAAAGTCAACTCAATTATTGTTCTTGGCGATGCATGGCATGAAGACATCATGATGGAAGCGTGCCCAACCAACTACTTGTTGTGAAGCTTCTTTAGGTCACCCCAAGTCATCCAATGCACCCAAGTGATTCACCTCACTGCAACCCAGAACTGCTCCTGCAACCCATAACTCCTCCCTTTCACAATCACTTCTGTGACCACCCTCTGCATTTTTCTTCTGTGATCAGTTCTACAATTATCTCTACGACAAGTAATTCAATAGACCTTGCGTTCATCTACCTTGCCCAAGTGCTTGGTTCTCCAACAAACTCTTCACCTGGTCTCGCCAAGGTGTGCAGAATAGATTTGGCACTAACTTCCATGATGAATCAAACCAACCAAGTTTGACTCTACAATCAATCCTGAAAAAAAATTTGTGATTACCCACCCTGTCCAAGTGCTTCATTTCACCATAAACTTTTCTCTTGGTATACACAAGGTGTGCATGCAGATCAACCTTCCCATTGCACAATCAATCGAACTACTTTTGTAAGTCTGATTCAAGTCTATGATGAACAAGTTCATTGCATCGAACTGTTCACCAAATCTATGAGCATTCCCATTGAATTGACTTCGCAACAAATTGTCTTCAAAGTTTTCTCTAATACCATATGTCACATCCCCAAAGTGTGCCTTACGATCGTACACCTGAGTCTTGAGGGCATGTGGCACCATGATGTTTCTCACTTGGGTAATTGGTAACACTAGGGATACTTCGGTCGAACTATGCCTCTTCACTTAAAGCATATCAATACTCTGTTCTAGGCTACCGGTGAATCACACTCCTACTCTAGTGCAACTCTTGTATACTTAGACATTTTTTAATTGTTTTAACACTTAGTCATATTTAAGCATACATCCATGAGAATCCAAGAGAACTGTGGAACAAAATAAAGACAAACACAAATATAGCGTGGGCAGCACGAACTGTGCCTAACACCCTGCTAAGTCTTTCTTATTGTGAAATAGTTACAACATGAGCATTACTGGCTTGGTTTACAACAAGACGAAGTCAAACAACTTGTCTCACCTCACCAAGAAACTCAAACACATCGTCACCAAGACTCTTTGTCGTAATCATCTTCACAACCACCTGTGGTGCACCTCAGACATGCCCCCAACCACAGACTTTGATGCAGGGATTTTTTGGGTATTTTCTGAGGGTCATAAATTTTGACTCGGTTATCTTTTGGGTTGAAATTTATGAGGAGTTGAGTCTCGAAGATTTCACTGCCGTGCCAACCTGATTTATCCAATTAGACATCATTTCGACACTTTTTTAGGGGCAAATTCCTTCATATAAGGCCTCAAATTGGGGTTTTAGTCTTTTTATGAGAATTTTTAATTTTTCAATTATCAGTTATCTCTTAGTTTATGAGTTTAATCATAAAAGATATTTGAAAATTAGTGTCATGCTAGTTATATCTTAGTTAGTGGTCAATTTTAGAGTCATGCGAGAATTTTCTAAATTTAATTATTTTTCTAAATTTAGTTGTTTTTCTAAAATTAGTTGTTTTCGAAAATCCCGGATAATAGTTATAAGGGGTTGAACTTAGATTTTAATAATTAGGATGGAGAAGAAATAAAAGAGAGTTATTTTTCCATTCTCCTATGTTTTAATGGTTCATTTAATCTTGTGAATGAATCTCAGGCTTTGGCTACATCAGACTCGTTGTATTTTTGTTTCCGCAAACGCTACTTCTCTATTTCCGGAAACTTTGTTGATTTTGGTTTTTCCTCACACATACCTCTAAAAGAACTATGTTTCGAGACTTAGCCAAAATAATCCCAAGAGAAACTCACCCATCTCTATCCAACGAATCCAGCTGAATGAAACACAAGTCCTCCCAAGTGTAGTGACTTGGATACTTGAGGGAGCTATCCCTGTTCATCTGCCTCAGAATCTTAGAGCTCTCTTTCTCTCCTTGTCTTTCCAAAACTTTTCTTCCTTGTTTGTGTGCCCTTTTTCTCTGATAGCCTCTTCAAAGGTCACCATCGCTAACCATCACATCCTTTGGGGGTGTCACACCCCTTAGCGAACCCATGTGTCCAAATGAATTGCCATGTCCCTTCGTGGACATGGTCTCCCAAATGAATCGTTGCACCCCTTCACAGACCTGGTTTCCCAAAAGAATCTGTATGCTCATCAACCATTGTTCCCTTTGGGACCGATGCTCTCAACCTTGGTGCTCCCCTCATGCCAACACGCCCCAATCTCTTGGTCATTTCATACTTGGGAAAGCCCCTTTGCGTGTTCGCATGCCCAAGGAGTCCACCTTCCCAACTTGGATGTCGAAGAAACCCCAAGATATGTCTCCATGATGACGTGGGAGGTCTCTGCGCCCATCTAGTTGAATACCTTACACAAACATTTTTTATAGTGAAAAACTTGAAGAAAGGTTAAATATTTGCACCTCGAGATTTGATTCCTCTCGACGCTTCATAGATCCAGAGTTAAGATGGATCTAGGTTGGTTAACTAAAGAGACAATATTATTTAATGTTATAAGTAAAAGCATATTTATTTATTTATTTCTCATTATACTTCTCCAATGTATGGCATATTGTCAGCATTTTTGGCTTTTAAAAGTGAAAAGCAATTAATCGGTTTATCAAAGCTTAACTTTCAACTTGCAAAAATTATAATTTTTCAGTATAATTAAAAAACAATTACTTACAATTTTATTGATCAAATGCTTTTTTTTCCAACAAAAAATTGTGCATTATATTAATAATATAATTTGTAATAGAAAAATAAATTCATCCTGGAAATTTTTTCTCCCACAATCTTTCATCAAAAAATAAAAATTTGTTGTCTTGTGTCTGCAGCCCACACAAGATCATGATGTCTTACATTATCTGTTGTAAGAGCCAAAGTCCTTCTAACCACACTATACTATGTGATTTAGTATTACTTCTATACAAAAAAACTACTATGAACTATATTAAGTTGAGAAATAAAGTAGGGCCCTCCTGCCCCTCAGTCCATAGATTAAAATTGATTTTTCCTTCTAGCTTCAACAACGCCTTCTTTGACAGTTTATCGGCCTCCATGTTTGATTCATGATACACATGTGTATGTTTGATCAAAGATAATGAGCTATGTAGCTCTCTATCCTGTCTTTCCAACATTCTAAGGCATTGACCTGCAGATTCCCTTTATCATTTAACAAGTCTATAACAATTTTTGAGTCACCTAGAACCTGCTTGTCTACAATATGTAGTCTCCACACCAAAGTGAGAGTGGCTCATACTCCAATAAGTTCTTCTCTTGTATTTTTTCTTGTGCCACAATTGTAGGACCATTTATAAAAAATATTCTCACTAGTCTTAATCAAGCCCCCTGCTCCACTCTGTTGGTCATTTGATAGAGTTGCTCCATCAAACCATCCCACCACCCCCAAAGAAAAGTGAGGACTCTTAGAAGATCTCAATGTATGTGTTGTTTTTGCATGATTTATCATGATCATACCACCAAGTGTCTTGTATACAACTGAGTGGATAGGAGGGCACACATTTTCAAAGATAGTCCAATTTGCGTTCCAATCATATGTTCTGAAAAATAAAGATTGTGAAATTTTGGTTCATTCTTTATCCATCAATCAAAATAGTCGATCAATGTGGATCCTCCCCAAGTAGTCCTCAAATTTAGGCCACTTAAAATTCTTTGCCAAGTATTTTGGGTAAAAGGACAAGTGTTTAAAAGATGATTTACTTATTCAGGTTCCTTAAAACAAAGATAACATATATTTAGGCCTTCCCACCCCCTTCCTTGTAAATTATCCCAGCAGAATCTTATTTTCCACTACAAACCATATAAAGAGTTTTATTTTTAGTGCCAGATCCCACTTCCACATAGTTCACCTCCATCCAAAAGATTTTTGCAACCATAATTTTGCAGCTAAATCCCCATAAATATTTTTTTACAAAAATACATCCTGACTTGTCCCCCCAATCCATTATAGCTCATCGGACCTATCAAGAAGCACACTCCCCACCTCTACTAACCCCTGCAAAATTGGTCCCATTACAAATCTGAGTGACTTGTAAAATTTAAAATTGTATATCTTTCCATTGTGAGAAAATAGTTCCTTGACGCAAGGGCCCACCAGCCTGAAAAAAATAATAAACATTTTTCTGATTTAGTAAAGAGATCAAATCTTTATACAGAATCGCAGAAGTCCCCATGCCTAGAATCATATCGTGTCTCACTAAAATCTCATGTCCATCCCCAAGCTTCCAGCTCAACCAATGAGTGATGATGGCATCGGTCGAACGGACAGAAAAATACCTCCAGACAAAATATACCTAACAGCTAAAGGTGTATACAACAGGGGGGAGTGTAACAAGTACTCCACTTTACATACATAGTCAGTTTTAACTTTATTATTTACAACTGATTTTCTTTAATCACGCTTCTTGAATTTTTGTTCAGCTTTCAGGATGGGAGTGCTTTAGCATGGTTAGTCTTTTGGCACTCTGAGTGCTTTTGTCTTCAAAGAAGAGAGAATGCGCTTTGGTTTATAGTGCAGGACGCCCGTTGATGGTGAAATGTAATGATCTTTAGGTGATGGAAGATGAAGGGGAAGAAACTTTAAAGCTTTTAGCCATCGACATTTTTCAAGCAATTTGGATACTGGGATTTAGTGTGCTTAAGTTTGAGCTCAGCCAGTGTAGCATTGAGATTTTATTTTTGAACATTTAACCTTAAGAATGCAGGGAATGGCGTTCAACGGACTGGTTCTTAGTGTCTTGATTTGGAAAGGACCTTTTGGAAAAATCAAATTTACTTACCCAATATCCAAAGCAGGATTTTGTCATATAAGGATGCAAAATCACTATCAAAATCTAAGTGAGAGTGGTTTTCTATCTTTGTAGCTTTATTATAGTCATCTTCCAGTGAATTCAACAGGTTATGGTGACAGCAAAATCAGTGCCATTGTGAGTTGGTTATTTTCGTTGAATGTTGCCAGATTGTGTGGTGTAATGAATACTTGTCTATGTTTTTTTTCTTTATGTAAATTCCTATTTCAGGATGTTATTATCTGAGACAGTATGCCTTAAGAGGATTTTATACTTCATCGTTGTTTTGGGTACTATTGGTTGTTCATTTTGGTGATTGGGTTTTTTTATTATTGAAGACGAGGTACAGGTTTTCGAATTTAAGTGATTGGCTTCGGGTTATGTTCGAGTAGGTTTGGAGTAGGTTTGGTTTAAAGGGTTTTTATAATTAGGGTTTATGCCCCAATAACATTAGAATTAGGGTTTGGATTTAAGGTTCTTTATAATTAGGGTTTACATTTAGTTATGTGAGAAGTGTATATCAAAATTTGAAAGTGTGAAGATCATTCTTTTTTCCTATATTTCTTCCCCTCTGTATTTGGGTCCCTGAATTCTGGAGGATGAGAAACGACTTCATTTTATAGGTGTGTATTTTATGATTAATATTCACTTTAAATTAGATTGAAGTCATTGCCCAATTCTTTCGAACGTAGATATGATTGTTAGTCGGTAAATCTCCAAACCCTGGGCATTTTAAAGTAGAAATCTACACAGAGATATGAACAGTGTCTTCTTACAACATGTTGCCACTATATGTATCCATTTATGGGCAGGCTATTATTATTACTGACGAAGCAACGTTAGGTATTTAGGTTGTTACTGTGTGTTCAATGATAGTAGGTTTACTGTAAAATAAGTTAAGTTAATATCAATGAGTGATTTCTCACGACAACTGATTAATATTTTTATGTTTGTTTATGCCATGAGTATTCTCGATGGACGGAATCTTTTTGTAAATTTTATGATTGTAGGTTTATTTAAAAATATAAAAAATTATATCTTAAATATATAAAACTATTGTGAGAAAAATGTATCATTCCCCTGTCACAATTTAATATTATTTTTTGGTAAAAACGTGTAAATCTCCAACATTTCAAAACAAAATTAACTTCATAACTGACATTCCCAACAATGTCTGCTAGAGTCTATAAGGACTAGACATTTACATAAGCTATGTTGAACGAAACCCATACCCACATATCCCACTTTTGGGGGACTTGAGAACCTTTAAGAAACTTACCCAAATTGTTGGGTATTCATTGGGGAATCAAAGATTTGTTGGCCATCCTCAAGAGGTTTCAGACAGATTTTAAGGACATTTCAGAAAGATTTCCCAGATGTTCTCAACATATTTCAAGGATTTTTTGGGCATATTTTGAGGATATTTTGAACATATATCTTTAGTCTTGACAATCATGGAAATTGATGATTGAACAATAAGATCATTTTTCCCATCCATTATTTTTGTATTGCATTGAATCTAAATTTAATGTAAAATTTGCATCTCAAAACATGGGTTTTGTATGATTGCTTTCGATTTGGGTTTTTGGTGATTTAAATATTGTATTTTCAGCAACAACCTTGCAACAAGAAAAGCTTTCTTGTCAAAAAAATAGGAAATGCAACATTTCAAAGCGATGATCCTTGTGGTTATTGCTATTGTTCTTCCCATTTTTCTAGTTGTCTTTGCTTTTACATATTGTACATAGGTTTCCATCCCCTTTTTAAATTGCTCGAGCTTTTTCAGAATTGACAAGTGTAAGGGATGTGTATAATACTCTATAGTATAGTTTGTTATGCTTACAAGCTTGAAGCAACTACAACTAGCAACAACCACTTTTATGTAAAAAGTGGTTGATATACGCCAATTCGCAGCATTTTCCACTTTTTTCAATTAATGGTGCCGATCGACGTATATGATCCGTAGGATCTTTTAATGACTATGGTTGAGTTTTAAATTTGCATGTGTTAATTAACCCTTTTAAGAAGCTTAATGAAAGAATGAGGAAATAAGAGGAATTATGACATCCATATGCACATTTGCAGATCTGAAATGAAATAATAAACAACAAACCATAACAGGAGAATTGATAACGGAGTTCGGCACAACATTGCCTACGTCTCTGGGCCTTTGTCTCTGTGGGGGAGGCTTCTTTATTTCTTTTCAAAAGCTCAAAAATACATCGCAGCAGTGCCATTTGGCTACAAGACTAATCTAGTCATGTTCTTCCAGATCTCTAGAACCCAGCAAAGAAAATGGCACGCAAAACGGACGTCTAGAGCTCCCAGAAATGGCCCGGAAGTGTCTGCTCCTCAATAGCTTCCCTGCATAAAAATGGCTTTGGCTTGGCTTCCCTTCAGTATAACTCTACTCTGACTATCTTCCATGGCCTCAAACAGGCCTGGTTTTTATAAATCTGAAGTTGGTTATCCATTCCCAACTTCCTCCCAAAATTTGGGCTCCATAAATGTCCAATATCTCCCCAAAATGGAGAAAATCCATTAATAACAGGCATAATATCAATGAAAAATCCAAACCATATAAAAAAAACCCACTGTATGTTTAATAATAGGGCCTATACCCCTCTGTTCAATGCATGCCCCTAATTTAAGGTCATATGGCATGATTTGGGCTGAGCACTAGATCGAAGGCTAAGCGTTGGTCCCTTGGTTACCAGCTCCTGGTCAAATGGAAGGCCTGACGTGACTGTCGACCTGCAGTTATTAAAAACCCCACGCTTTGTGTGGTAAAGGTTTAGGTCTCATGAATTTGGGCCCAGAACCATGGGCTTATACCTTGGCACTGACTGTTTAACCTTTGAGTTATGGTTATGTGGTATTACATATGGTCGTGGGTCGGGGCTTGGCCCCAGCCCCCACCCTTTTTCAACGTTTCAAAACTTTAATATATTTATATTTAAACTCGAGCCACATAATAATGTGATATCGTGGCCCAATGGCATTTATTGGTGTTGAAACTTGGAGTTGAGTGGTGGGTCGTGGTTTCAAACCCCACAGACCCTCATACAATTTTGACCATTCTAACCACTAAGAGGGTGCCTCATGGCACCTCCCAAACCAATCATAAACTATCATTTGTCCAATACAACCACTGCCACGTGTACTCTGCACATTCATCAACATACGATTCCACGTCATCTCCTGCACAATCATCATACTGATGTCATGATGACATCATCATTGAATTTTTGACCAGTTGACCTTTGACTTTTTACTTGTTTGGGTTTTCAAACAGAATGCGATATCTTTCTCATAAGAAGCCCATTTGATGAATTAAATATATGGCCAGAATCAGGAAGACGAGATGAACGCAATGGTGTTGGTTTCGTCGGATTCCAAGCACTTTCATTTTTGAGCCTTTTTAAGCCCTGCCAGGCTTCTGGATCTGATTCTGGATCACACCTCCCCACTAAAAGACCTTTTGGTCCCAAAAATGTTACTGACTAGTCAAAAATCTCGGGATAGGCCACCCGGCTTGTTCTCTGTCTCTGAACTCTGTCCTGTGCACTTGTCTCATCAAAATCAACTGTAACACAATCATGACAACTGACAGTATATTGTTAGCCATTTGAACCCTGTTACATCTTACTGAAGCCACTATCATCCATGTAGAAAACATTACTAATGACAGTATCAAAAAGATGACTGTAAATGAGTTGATATACTTGAAATATTTGCACGACATGAGCTTATCTTGAAGCAACTTATGATTGATTTTCCATTCAACAATCATTTCTTGTTCTTGCTTAAGATCGATTA
>JZKD02S2196034.1:402846-413279 GCA_000966675.3 Picea glauca
TCCAACAACCTTGTTCCCCCATTAATTACTCCACCTACCTTTTAATAATAAAATAATAAAAAAACTCATTTAATTTATTTTAATACTTAATTAAATTTAAAATAAAAATTATGATAAATAATTAATCAAATTGGGTTGTTACATACACCCACCCTTCAAGAAAATTCATCCCGAAGTTAGAGTAATTTACAATACAAGGGTAATGACACATGATTCATACATCCACATCAAATAAACGATATCATCAATTTAAAACACTTATACATACTAGTGTACATGTGAAAAGAATGCATATGTAGCTAGCACATACATGACTTACACATGTACTAATGACAATAATTAAAACACCTAAAGTAATTCTTGTATGTGTCCAATCCAATCAACAAGACCATTCATTTCATAAAAGATAGTAAACCATTTAAAGTGTTCGCAAAATCCTGCAATTATAATAATTTATCAGAAACAACATTCACTTAGATAATTGTAGTTTAGTCAAACAATTATAAATATACATATATACATATTTAAAAAAAAAAATCGAGAAATTCTTCTATAAGGCGAAACCCACACACTCTGAACTATTTCTAGTTATCCTTCCTCCCTAACCTACTTCCATCTTCCATCCCTATCCTTCCTATTCTAGACTATTTTGGAGCATCAATTATATTGAACTAACTTTAGATAGAAGCCGTAAGCGAAAGTGTCAACTATTTTGACCAAGCTTCCCTAGTAGGAAACTGGAAGTCATTATTACACGTCTAGGGGAACATGAACTAACACCGTCTTCCCATAACTCTAGGTTTCAGAAGATACATGGTGGGAAATGCCTCCACCCCTCCTAATAGAACTAAGGTCAACACCCTACCATGGACCATACAGTGGCACTGTGTTGTTGGGAATTTTGTCATCGTATATTCAGTTTTAGGAAGTCTCGCCACCTGAAAAAACCCGCACTTGTCCACATATCATAGAAATGCATTTGAACCATCATAATTTCACATACAAAAATTCATACCATATTGTTTCTTGTTCGATGTTCATGACATCAACCTTTTATCATCATTATCCTTTGGCTATTTCATATCCCATTGAACTGCAGATTAGTATATAGCACAAAATCATACATATCCGTGCATTATCATCATGTAATTCCATTTAATCATATTCTCAATCTGGTATCCACGTACCTTAATTGCCAAAATTTTCAAGTTAGAAATAGATTGCATAATATCCATCATAGTTCAAATAATGACAAAGATTCATAGAGGTGACATTAATATAGGTCGATATGTCTTAAAATTTCAAGTGTATCATTAATAGTTTCACTGTCGTTAGAAATAAAAGTTGATTAGGCCTTAAATAATTCTAGCTATTTAAGTCAAAAGGCGGCATTAAATACACCCAACCTTTGGGAAACATATTCCCAAGCTGGTCAAAAAAGTGAGGGACGATCTTGTCATAAGGTCTCTAAAGTCTCTCAAGTAGCAGATCCTGGGCCATATGGGTCTTTGGTTTGACTACTAGTTAAAACCTTAACTCAAATTTGTTAGTTTTATTGTTATGTGAATCTTCTATTGAGATTTGTACAACTTTCATTACTCCATGCATATAATCCCACCTATAATACCTTTCTAATTATAACCAATTAATATTAACTTGATCAGCCCTCTAGCTCGAGAGATACATCACATATGTCATTGCTAATGTTTCCCATGATAAGGAACATTTACGAAGATATTGATAATCAATCATTATGCGGAGCAATCATTTCATTGATTCTTTAGTGATTATTCTTAATCAATGACCTTCTTGTTAAGTCATAAGGATTAGGACTTGATGAGGTAATGCTGAGTATATGACTCTCTTCGTAATAGTCGAAGAATGATAGTTTATCTACCTACAATAGTATTACAAAGCACATACATGCTTTCAAGGGAACCATGTTTACCTTGTCTTAGTGCACATCTCTGAATCAAGAATAATTTCTTACCAGGGTCCATTCCACATTCTATAATTACTTGTCATAAGGACTTCTTTTCTTCACAATTTGTCTTCACACATATCAACCCTATCCTTTATACTTACCGACTTTTTCCCCTATCCCTTTATGGTTGCATCACTAGCACTTTTGAAGTTCCTTCCTCTTACTACGAGAGAATTTCAGTAGTGGGATGAACATTCATCAATTATCATTCAAATTTTAAATTGGTTTCTATATAATGTTAGGGAAATTCCCCTTTAAGTGAACATCATAAATGTTATGTTGAGAATGCATTTCTTCTAACATAATTTTGGATTTAACTTTAATGCCATCTTCATACAAACCGGTGGTAGATAGTAATTCTTTTACTCACTTGCACCCACTACTATAATCCCTTAGTAATAAACTCAATTGTATTTAACAAATCAATGCATAACTCAGTATAAGTTGGGTTAATATCACATCAACCACTAGCAATTCATCCAAATATCATGCCACAACCCACAATGTAATAAAACATATCATCTAAAAATTTCCATTATCGTTCTGAACTCAAGTTTTTTTATCAAAACATAGTTTCTTATGGTATCACTTAAGTTTTTATTATATTATTACTCCATCACATATTTTATAGAGTTCATTAACATTCCTTATATGATATTGTCTTACTTATCATTCCTTTTACACATTTCGATCTACCATTACATTTTCTCTCACTTCTTATTTAAACACATCATCATTTCTTAACTTAAAATATACTTTACATTATTTGTAAACTCGTCACCTTATTATCTCACTATCTCATAACTTTTTATTGCTTACCCCCACTTGTCTCTCTTACTTTTATAGAATACATTCAATTTACCACTTACGTAACACACTTCACTATGTTTAAACGACTATTTCCATTTTTCTATTCCATAAACTACTTAATATTGCTCATTCACCCATTTTCAATCCACCTTGAACTCAATTCTAATTCCATATTTAACCTCCTTCCTATTACTTTTTATCCACCTTTCTATCCTACTTAAAAGCATCATCAAATAACCCAATCATTTGTTATTTTCTTTGCATAATTACTTCAATCAACACAAGCACTAACTTTATTTATATCATATTCATCATTAAACTATGTTGACCTAATTTATTATGAACATTGTTCTTTAATATTACTTATAACGTATCCTTGAATATATATATATATATATATATATATATATATATATATAAAACATTAAATATTTTTTTGGTTGCCTCTATATAAGAATTTTTAATCTCAAATCTATATTAAAATGGTAATATGGTACAATGACCTCCCTTGTGACTTAATATTATAAGAAAAATTTGGATTTTGTATCAAATTTAATATTTAATTAAATTTATTTTATAAAGTTAATAATTGTTTTCGCCACATTTCTTTATAGATAATGTTTTTTTTAAGTTTTTAAAATTCAATTTTGCATAGTAAAATGATTTAAAATGGCCTACTAATGAACTATGAAGAAAGATATTTGAATTTTACACATATGTTTTGCTAACTTCATAATTCTTTTCACTAGCTTTTTGTCAATAAGAAATGACTTTTATGTTGGATATGTAAAGAGATTTTAATTCCATTTCTACTTAACTTTTTACAATGACTCACTTTATATTGTCATAAATACTTGAAATTTGCATTAGCTTAATAATGGTTAAAATCCCTTTAATCTACTTAATAAATTTTATTAAGAATATCACACTCATTTTAATACTGGAAAGACATTTTGACTTTGCAGAGCTACTATTGCTGTAAGGACCACAATTTTGAATTCAAATGAGCTTAATTCATTCGAAGAAGCAAATCGAAAGAAAAATGACACAAAGCAAAGAAAGATGAATACGATTCAATAAAATCAAATGCAATTTGAAAGCACATAGAATTATGTAAAGGGAAAAAAATGCAAATGATTTTGTTGATAAACATAAGGCAAGGTTAAATGCTAAATGTTTTTCAAAAAAGAAGGTATCGGTTTTCAAGAAACCTTTGCATATGTGGTTAAGATGAACACAATCAAATTGGTGTTAGCTGTGCCCACTCGGTTTAGGTGAGATATTCACTAAATGGATGTCAAAAATGCCTTTGTAAATGGAGATTAAGAAGAGGAGGCATATATGTAGCAGCCCCAAGCAAGATCTTAAAGCTAAAAATTGGTGTTCACTTCAAAGCAAATGCACGTAAAACAATCCCATCAGATCCAAATAAATAGATATATATATCACATTGAGTTCATAAATAAATATATATAGACAAGGTAAAAATTACACAGTGAATGTGCTGGTGTATGTTCATTACCTCATCCTTACGTACAAGAATGATTCAACAACTAAATGATTGGTTATAAAGATTTTGTGAAAACAAATTTAAACTTACTTCATTATTGTTTAGAAATGAAAATATAGAAAAATGATAACATAAATTATATATCTTAAACTAAACTTAATAAAAAAGACACTAAGTTCTGATTAACAAATCATTATTTTATTAACAATTTAAAGAATTTTTTATATTGCCTCTAGTGTCAAGCTCAATGACCCACAAAAAAAAATTTGGACTCTTGGTTCTCAATCTATCCCATAGTAGATTAATCCTAATTGGAAAAACTCCTTTTCCAATTAAGGTAGGTGGGATCAAGCAGTTGACATTTAACGTAAGATGCAAAAGTGGTTGAATAGAAAAAGTTCTCTTACGAAGAAGCTTGTAGTATTATCATAGTTTTTGTGAAAGTGGCCATGCATATTACCCGTGTTGATTCGAAAATGATACAAATTATCGCAAATTGTAATAAATTCTTAGAAGTTATTTTTTTTGAGCAAAACTTGGGAGTAGAAGAGGGTTAACCCTGGCTTCATGGGATATTTACACTCTTAACGGAAAGAGAAGAGAGTTAACCCTGGCTTCATGGGATATTTGCACTCTTGAAGGAAAGAAAACAGGTCTCAACTTTAAACCTTGTCGATTTGACACCCTTTGTTGGCGTTGGCTGTGTAGATTTTTGGATTCATCATTGGCGATGCAACTTGGAAGAACCCACCTAAATAATTAAGCATCAAATCCTTTCTGCCAAGAATGTATTTGGTATATGTTTGCAATGTTTCAACCGATTCGATCTAGAGATTTGTAGTTTTGAAAAGGATATGGAAGGTTTCTTAATTATTTTATGTTTATTTGAGGTAGGTTTTCAAAGAATTTATGCCTACAATGGAATGGACCATAGTAAGAACAAAATTTGGTGTTTTAGGATTGATGTATGTTCTCTTGGTTTTGTCATCAAAATAAATGGATGGTAAATTTATATCAAGGAAACGAGTCTATGAATAGAACGATTAGTGTGATTATGTAAGGATTATTGGGATTATTACTTTTAAAACAAATTTATTATTAATCATTAAATAATAATAAAAGAGGATTTTATAAAAAAAAATCAAAGGGTTTAGAATACATGTGGCTTGCATGAGGCCACATGCCTTTCACACAGGCCCATGCAAAAGAATGCAAAATAAAATGGGTCTCGACCCTTTCCGTGCTCATTTCTCTTCTAAAATTAGGTTTTCCTCTAGCTGGAGGGTTTTGAGGGTGTCGCCTTAGTTCCATAGCCGACCGCAATGGGAGCACAACCACGCCTGCTGCTTGGAGATAACAGCCACGACCATGACTGTTAGGACGACTTCCCTTCAACACATGTTCAACGGCGGCTCGGTGGTCTAAGAGCTGGGCAACCACACCCTTATACTCTTTCTGCAAGTGGCGAGTTCTACCAGCGGTCTTGGACATTAACACTGGAGTTACGGTAAAGAAGGAACTGGGACGCTTCGATGCACCCATAGATAGCCGTTGAATGAAGAGGATTCCTGTTATCGTAATCCTGGGCGTTTACGAGGCTCAGATTTTGCTATAATAGCTTCTCCAATGCCTTGTAATCATTGTTGCGAGCATGCCATATGACTAATGAAGTATGCGAGGATCTTTCCTTGTCTTTCTCCTTACTGTCAATGGGGAAGAGTGATCACTACTCATAATGGTAAAATAATTGCTCTTGTTAGAGCTTTATTCAAGGGTTACAAACTCGTCTTCATTATCGTCTAATCAAATGAAACTGTGTGAACCCCCGGATCCTGATGTCCGACCGTTGCAGGAGAAGAATATCAAATAAAGTTCTGAAATTTGAGATTTCATTTCATTGAATATCGCTTCGAGTAATCGCTTCCTAATGATGTCGGTGGTGCCCTTGCTGCCTTCGCTCACCTTCTCCAGGGCTTCAGCTATTTTTCACTAAATGTCCACCAAATCTAGCGGGGTTGGTCCTCTGACTTGAGCGATAATTTGTAGAAATTCCACGCAATATGTCACAGGTTCGACTGACCGCAGTATCATTGAAAAGGGAAGAATCAAAGGCGGTGTTTTACAACACTCCAATATTTACGGTGGAAAAATTGTACAAAAGGGCCACATCTTTACCGTGGAAAAACTGTACAGAAGGCCTACATGCGTGCGTGTTGAGATATTCTTAGATGGAAAACTGTCCAAAATGCTTAGTCTTGTGTTCACACAGAGTGACTATTTTGAGAGTGCTGAGTCTATTTAAGAGCCAGAGGAGACATAGCTCCCACAAGGGTATTGCAGCGATACACATGTAAATGCATGAAGCAAAGGTATATAGGTAAAAAAATGAAGCATTCGATATTTGAGACGCACAAAATTGATAGTTTTCTTTTTTAGAAGAGGAGGAAAAGATGGTTGAGGGAAACGTGTTTACTTGTCACTCTACAGAGTCATGGCGCTCCAAGATGCAGGAGGCCATCGATACTAAACGTCTGGAGAACAAATTCTTGACAAGGAAGAGTGGGGAAGACGCCACAGATGAAGAATTTAAGGCATAAATTTCATTAATAAGATCGGCAAAATCTATTTGCAAGAATTTTTTTTTTTTTTTATGCATCTGATCATTCTTTTATGGTTTGTTTTATATTCTTTTATTATAATATCTTGGGTGTTGGATAAAAATATTGTTCTGGCATGGTTTAGTGCTAGTGGGATTTTGATCGGAAAAAAATACTTTCTTTGTAACAATCCAATTGGGTATATGTTGCCGACCATGTTGGCATGAAGAAACAATTCTCCTGTGGGTGGTTAAGTTTGAGTTCCAATTTTGAAACTGGGTTTTGATACCATTTGTAATGCCTTCTTAATTTAGGATCTCAAAAGATAGTCAATATTTCCTAGACCAAAATAACTTCAAACTTTTTCTTTTATGATTTTTTTATACTAGGAATAAACTGATAAACACCATAATCACAACAACAACATAATAAAATACATATCTGAACCTGCAGGTTGGTTGATTTAGACCCTCATTCTCTTGTTCATGAACTTTTCCAAAATGCCCAACTAGAAACAACTTCTTTGACTCCCTAGTTTCAGGAATCCTTGTGGTTTCTTGGACCCCAAGCCCAAATTTCCCAGGAACAATAATGCCATGTGAGAGTTCCCAAAACAAGTTGTTTTTCCAATTTCTTCCCCTCTTTTAAAACTTCTTCCTCCTTGTTCTTCCCCCAATTTTTCCAAAAAACATGGATGCCTCTTCCAAAATACCCCCTCTTCGTTATCCTCCTCCCTAAAACTCCCCTCCATTCCCAACAACCTTATTCCCCATTAATTACTTCACCTACTTTTAAATAATAAAATAATAAAGACTCATTTAATTTATTTTAATAATTAATTAAATTTAAATTAAAAACTATGATAAATAATTAATCAAATTGAACTAAAATTTAAGTGGAGGATTGTGTTGAACTTGCATTGCCAAAAGACGTGTTGACTTCCCAGGAGTATCCCAGAGAATGGGGTGTGTTTCGTGTTTACTTCCCATGAGTGTCCCAAAGAATGGGGTGTGTTTCACCTACCTATGACACATACAAAAACATCCGCGACCATACTGAAAGACACCCAAAAAAGAAACCAACAAAATAGGAGGATATTTCTCAAAAATGTTTGGATAAAAAAAAAAAAAACAAGGGTTTTGGAGGAGTAAAACAATGCATCCAACAGAAAATGCTAAGTCATTTATGCTTTGTCCATTATTTCCAAGAAAAAACATTACTATTTTTTTATTATCCACTTTATCTTATATTTCTAAGAACAAAATTTATTAGCAATAACAATATCAAAACTCAAAACTAATTTCTTTCTCTCTATATATAATTTACTTTTAAGGTCATAGACAAGTTATATACTAAATTGGTGTATGAAATCTTCTTGGTGTGGGCTAAGAAACCCTTTTTTCACAATGATTTGACTACTAAAGTCTATAAAAATATACATACCCTACCCCTTCTAAATTTGAACTTATAACCCAAAAAAAAACACACTTATATATGAACTCACTTAAAATTATTTACAAATATTTTGATTAACTAAAATATCAATAATACATAATATAATTCAAAATTAAAACATCCAACTATATTTTTAAAAGCATATTTAAAACGCACACCCCATTAAAAAGGAGATGCTATAAAGCATAGCAATTATGCTATCACAAACTAAATTAATAATCCATGATAAAGAAGTTTGTTCGCGAATCCTCCAACACGTTATAGCAGAAAAAATCGTTCCTAAAATAGGTAACTTAAGCACTATGGTGTCAAACATGTAAATCATATCTATTTGAGTGTTTTGACAAATCCTCTCAACTTAAAGAAAAATAATCCTTAAATAATCTTTAGTTTAGTGATAACTTAAAAAATATTTTATTATTGTTATTATTATTTATTAATTTTAGTTTTGAGTAGTATTGATATTTCATTATTATTTATTAATTATTTTTAAGTAGTATTGTTATTATTTTTTTTTTAAGTAAAAGAGGCAGTACCTGTTATATTGCTATTATCAAAGATACAAAAGTGATGCCAGCTGTCCCGCCTATGCAGGAAACCGAGACAGTTGGGCATCCATGTCCAGGTGTAATACCATGTGAATAGGTGGCAAAATTTACAGAGTTAACAGTGCTATGTCCCGCCCGAAGGAAACCGGGACTGATAATCACAGCCAGAAGGCTGGTTATTCTAACTAAGACTATGACAGTATAATAGCTAGCCTGAGAACTATAGCAAGAAAACCAGAGAAAATTTTTAACTAGGATGTAACCTTGAGGCCGCGTCGCTGGTCCTATGCCTCGGAGTGCCTCCATCGCGCAGGAAACGTGTATGTGCGCGCGCAGGTCGGGCATTGTTTTTTGGATGTTGCTCGGGAGTGCGCTGCGAAAAACATGTCAAGCCTCTGGTCGATTTGTACCATGCGGAAGATTTGATCTTCCAATTTTCCTTTGATGTCGAAAATTAGGTTGAGGAGATCCCAATTTGCAGCGGGTGGCTGCTCCTGGTTGTAGCTGGCCGCGTGCTCCTCTCTTGCGCCCTCGGCTTCCTCCTTTGGCTGGTGTCGCTGACGATCGTGCCCTGTGTCCTCCGTTGCTTCAGTGGCTTCAGGAGGGATCTCCTCGACCACGTAGCAGGGGGTGTAGGGCCATTCCTCGATGACTGCAGAGGGGTCGGGCCCCTCACTGACAGGTTGAGAGGGGTCGGGGGAGCCATAACTTACGCGAGAGCTCCAATTCTTCAGAATTGTTAATGGATTATGCTCGGTAGGGCTGGGCGGGCCGTTTGGCAGTAGAACTTCTTCGATGAACACCGGTGGAGGCGTTCTTAGCTTGAGCTTGCGTCGTCGGGTGGTAATTGCCAGAGCTCGTTCAAAGTTTGCCTTTCGCTTGCGCCTGGATTCTGCAGCATACCAGGCTGCCCCTCGTTTCGATCGCCCTCAAATTCGTGGCATGACTGGTGCCTTGCCGAGAGTTCTGATGCTAGTATCGGTCGAGGAGCTGCTGAAGGGGGGCGGAATTGCCAAGTGCAGCCCCTGCACTGAAGAAATTACAGTAAGGCTTATGCAGCACTGAGTTTCCTGTGAAAGGTAGGCTTCCCAGAGAAACAAACCTCTTGCAGGCATAACCCGACTAACGAGCTCCATTATCAATACAATTGATATAACCTCGGCATTAAATCACGTCATTATTCCCGTCTGGTTAGTGCTCTGGGCTAATGTACCTTGCGCTCGCGTGAGGGTACTGCTCGAGAGAGTTCGCCTGTGCGCGTTCATGGGATTTAATGGCTGGTTTGGGACGGGCCGACGGGAGCATTTACGCCTCGGCCTCTGTCGTTTCCACCTGGCACAATTGCGCCACCTATCACCACACCCGGGGAAGGAAGATCTTTTCTGGCTAGAGCTTGGCACTGGGTTAGGATTTCTGGGGTTGGTGAGCTCTGGTCGTCCCAGCTTATGTGTTCTTCCCCTGTTTCCACCGCTTCGTTTGCGAGTTGGTCTGCCACTTTGTTCGCTTCCCTTTTGACATGGGAGGTGGTG
>JZKD02S2196034.1:432986-445854 GCA_000966675.3 Picea glauca
TTAATAATTAATTAATTAATAAGTAATTAATGATTAATTAATTATTAAATAGTCATTTATTAATCAATTTTAACCTATACTAACCTTACTTGTTTAATCTAACTAACTTTATTGCTAGCATTATTAACTTAATGTTTTTAGCCTAAGTCAGTTTATGCATGGAAAGGTGAAGGTTGAGGGATAATGGAGGCTGAAAAAAGAAAAGGGGAGAGAGGGTGCAGTGGGTATGAAGGACGCAGTAGGGTGATGGGGGATTGAGCGACAATAATGGAGGGAGGAAGCGGAATCACCTGAGCCAGGACTTCGTCATCACGAGAAAAATGCCAAATCAACAGTCGAAGAATCAATTCGCCTATAATTATAGAACCCCAACAGTAGGATGTTTTGAGGATGTCCCAAGCCTGTTTGGAAGTAACAGCGCCTGTGATTTTTGAAAAAATCGAATCATCCAGTACCAGCGCCTATAATTTTTCTTTGTTTTCTTTGGTCCTCAGAGTTGCCTGAGCAATTCTCTGGGCATTTGTCATGGCAGTGAGGGCTGCTGGATCTGGTTCTACATAGCCAAGATCGACTGGTTCCCAGCACTCTTGTGCTTGCAAGAATGACCTCATTCGAAGAGACCAGAATTCGTAATTCTTACCAAGAAGAATCGGACCTTGAGTCGGGCCTAGATTGCTAGTCGACGCCATTTAAAAAAAATGTTGAAAAAATAGAGGGAAAAAATTCGTATTTACCTCCAATCTCAGAGATTGTCGATTCGTCGATGGCCGATGGGAGCTTATCGAGCTTTAGATGGCCCTTGGTCTCCTTGCAATGTGACCACGCGCTTTAATGTTAAGGCGCTATGGGATTTTCCCGTTCTTTTCCTTGCAAAATGCCGAAACGTGAAAAATCGCCTTTGGACTTTTCAACGGTCCAGATCGTGCTGCAATCTGACGGTCTAGATCTGATCGGGATATCGCGAATCAGTATTTCGTGATTCCTGATGACAAGTTCTTTTGTCCCTTTGATTTCCCGATCTTTGATTTACTGATGGAGCGTTTCCTTTCGGGACTTTCCCGATTGCTTTGATCTTTTCCACGCGTCCCGACAGATGGACGGTCATGTGCTTTCCTCACGATTTCACGATTTAAACGTGCAACCTCTTGGTCTCTCGAATCTCGAAATGCCGATGACCTTTTCTTTTTGGGACTTTTCCCGAATTGCTTTGATCACCTCCACGTGTCCTAACAGATGGACGAACCTGATTTCTCCTCGGGATATCGCGATTTGAAATGTTCCGGACTTCTCGTCTCCTGGATCCGCGATTTTCCGAATCCCGAAAAGCCGATGAAGTAGCTTATTGGGACTTTTCCCGAAAGCCTCGATCTCTGCCAGGCATTCTGAAGAGATGGACGGCTAGATTTGCATCGGGGATTTCACTGGAAAGAACCCCGATCACTTGTTCTTAGGTTTTGCGATTTCCCAAATCCCGATATGCCGATGGTGCTTTCCTCTTCGGGACTTTTTTCGAGTCGCCGGATTTGTGCCATGCGTCCGGGAGAAATGAACGGTTGAGATCTGATCGGGATTTCGCGTATCGCAATTTTGCGATTTGCGATGTCAAGTTTCTTTGACAACTTGAAACCCCGAATGTCGATATGCCGACAGGCGCGATGATGTTCGCCACGTGTCCAGAAAAACAGACAGTTGAGATCGTATCATTATATCGCATATCGAAGTTTTTGGAGAGCAGATTCTTTCGCTCGTCCAACTCCCGATTCCTGATTTTGCGATGGAATAGGATCTCACCACGTGTCTCTTGATCGGATGATCAAGACGACGTCGGGATTTCGCGACTTCACAAGTCTAAATCACTCCTGTGCACTGCAGAGGACTAAACCTCATGCACCTTCTCGCTGATCCAACGGCTGTCGGGCCTTCGCGCAAGATCTGACGGCTGAAATGCTTTTGCCTGTTCCATGCTCTCCTTGTCCCTTCTGAGCTAGTTTCCCACTCTGGATTCGTTCACAGGACGACTCTTATGGCCTCAGTGGCTGTTCTTTTCACCTGTGGAAGAAAGATTCGTGAATCTTTCAAAGATTTGAAAGAAATGCATGAATTCTTCATTATCTGCTACAATCTTTGACAGATTTGAGCGATTTCTTGAAATCTTTAAACGATTCTGCCTTTCGCATGAATATTTAACAATTTGGAATGTTTTCTTTGAGTTCTTTAAGAGAACATTCATTCTTCAACTCTTCTTCGTCAATCTTTGATGATTCTCTCAAAAAAAAATTGTACAGGTTTCTTTAAAGTTTCTTCTTCTGCGTTCTCTTTGTCCAGGATATTTTGAGCGTTGTATGCTCGGCTTCCTCCGCAATCTTCCTACGACGATCTTTAAAGAGTATTACGAACAACTCTCCAAGCCTTGTGAAAAGGCTGTGTCGCGTGCTCTCAAGATCCATGAGGCTCTGCACTGTGGGGGTTCGTGTTTCTCTCCTGACTGTGTGAAGAGGCTTACACCTGAAGCTCTGATACCATGATAAATTGTGAAGCACAGAGAAATGCAGAGAGAAAAGAATAGTATATTCAAATGTATGAAGAAATACAGAATAGAACTGAAGTAAGTTGAATTACTGAAGAGTTCTGAAGAGATGCAAACAATAGGAGATAGCTGAGCTTATATATTCTCAAGCAAGACAGGAATAGAAAGTACAACTGTCTAGTACAATTGGCAGTGTACGGTTAGTCTGTTGAGGGTACAATATATTTAACAGACACTAGTGTACAATTTTTCATAGATGATTGCATAAGACCTAACAATTCCCGTTGGAAGAAGCTGCTCCTGGGCCAGTCGCGGGCAAGTGGACTACTGCGGCCATGAACAAGACAATGCCCAGATTCGCCATGCGGGTGTGCTTCCTTGCAGCAGGACATATTCCACTTAGTAAAGAAAACACATGCACAGTAAAGATTGAATTTATGATTGGCATATATAGAATACATAATATTGTGCTATGAGCGCATCAATTATTTCAGGTTTCAGATTTCATATTAGCGCCAGCAAGAATCAAACACGCAATATCCAGGTAATGAACTTGGAAAATAAATACTTGGGATGACTCTAACCTGGAAAATAGATACATGGGACGAGTTAATGCGACCACATTGCCTCATGCATGCCTCAAACGTGTTGGAGGTATTAATTTCTACCTACCAACAACTATCAAATTTCCAGAGAGTTCCATCGACATCCACTGGACGCTTCCAGATATTTCCTTAGAGAACTCTCTTGATGCTCTAGTATCAAATTTCCAGAGAGTTCCATCGACATCCACTGGACACTACCAGATATTTCCTCAGAGAACTCTCTCGATGCTCTAGAGTATTCCAAAACTCTATAAATACAGAGTAAATGTAATCATATTCATCAGACTGAGCAATACAATTTCTGTTTGTTCTTTTTTATTGTGTGTTATTTTTCTGTTTTTTTCTTTAGTCACTTCATTTGGTTTCAGATCTTGGATCTGGGCCTCACTCCCTCACGGGAGGGCCCAGGATCCTGAGAGAAGTTGTTGGGAATTATCATGTAGGCCATAGAGTACATGGAGGAGGGTCACATGATGCTGAGGTAGACGACAGTAGAAGCAGAAGAGATACATGAAGGAAGAGCGGGCTACACCCACCTGCTCAAAGGTCAGTCCTCTCATGGAGAGAATCCAAAATACAACCAACATGAAGTTTAAATAGAAACTCAAAGTGCAATAACGAACCATTGTAGAATTTTGGGTTTGAAGAAATGCCTGTGAAATGACTTTATTTTTGGCAACCAAACGCCAAGGTGCCTCTGATGAAACAAATGTTCGTACTGCTCTGCAAGTGCATAGAAGAAGCGAATGCCTCCAGAGAGTCCTATGTCAAGGCTAATCTTGTTCAGTATCGCCCCATATTGAAAGAGGAGACTCAATGGGTCGATTGTGTTAGATATTTTTGGGGGATATCATTCGAGGAGCAGCCTGACAAACACTTCTTTGTTATAAGGTAAAACCGCCTGGTGGTGGAGTCGGATTCAAACCTGCCCTCCATACTGGAAAAGCTCCAGTCCTACAGAAAGGAAATTGCCCTTGCTTTTGAGTGTGTTCAATACAAATTTGGCAATATTTGGCAAAAGCGAATTCGAAGTTTGGTTTTCCGAGCTTGCGAACGGACCATTTCTCATCACCGTGGAGAAGTCTAGCTCTGTCAAAGGCATTAATGTACTCTACAAGGAAGGGCAATTAAAGGAGGCTCTTACTATTTTCAATACTGTCTATAAATGCATATGCTTTGATGTTGCAAGGATGTGCGAAGATGAAGGCTCTCTCCGAAGGTAAAAATCTGCATGCCCACATTATCAAAATTGGATGTTTTTGACAAATCTCAGGATGGGATGTGGTGTCCTCCACTGTGATAATTTTAGGATATGTTCAGAAATGGAATTTTTGCTTGAAGAATAGAGGAACACTCAATGCTCTTCTCTTATCTTGTGATGGAGAAAGTAAAATGTCTTATTGGAGTGTTAGTCTGGGTATTTACACAAGAAATTTTGAAGGTAGTATGAGTCATGTGATTTCAAATTAGAGTTGGCATACTTATGATGTTAAGAGTGAGCATTGTTGGCATTTTTCTAGAGGCATACAATGTTTGCATTTTTATAGAGTCATATAAAGCCCCAACACTCACTTTTTCAGAAATGGATAATATTTGGCATTTGTTGTGTTAGTATATGTATAGTTATAATATGCAATGAGGCTTATTTGGCATATTGAATGGGTTCATATGTATTGGGTTTGTAATTTGTTGGGCATTTATTAAAGAATGTGGAATTTTTGTACCTAATATGAAATGATGCATAAGGGGTGCATGATCTGTAGTACCCGACACCCTACAGTCTTTTTAGTTGTAGAGCTTATCCATAGGCATAGGCAAGCTATATTCCCCAAGAATTTGTTGGTCCAAAGTTGTAAAGCTTAGCCATAGGCAAGGCAAGCTATATTCCCCAATTTCTTAGTAAGCCCTGTTGAGACAGGCCTACATGGGTTAGAGTGATCATGTAGCATGTATCCCTCTTAGGCATAAAGAGTGGATGTGGCATCAAGTTGTGGAATTAACCACTAGGTAGGTATGAGGGTGGTAGGTATACTCGTATCTAAGTTTGATGGTGATCGGAGAAGTTAGATCTTCAATCAAGGGGAGGAATGTGAGATTAAGTAATCTCAGAGTGTGAGTTGATTGGTACTAAGTTATGAATAAAGGAGTTTAATGTATTGATGAACCATGTACTTGAAAAGGATACCTAGAGAACTGGTGAGTACAGAGGATGGTACCCATGTATCTCGGTAGATGGATCTCTTTTTATATGGACATCAATGATCGATTGTTTGTGGGTGCAAAAGGAAGATGCAAACGTTCGAGCATTAATCAATGTTATAAAGGTACAAAGAACAAGAAAAATGTTTTAGGATGAAACTCAAGTGAGTGTGTGTTGTGTAAATGAAATTTCCCATCATGCAAGGTTCGTGGTAAGCTAAAATCACCAGTAAGAAATCACTTTGTGTGATGGTTCCTGAACATTGTAATGGTAGCACATTGAAGGAAGCCCAACCATATGAAGATAGAAACTGCAAATGATGACATGACTCAGATAAAGACCTAACCAAGACATAAGGAGGAGACATTGAAGATCAAAGGAGCAACTTGCAAAGACTTTAGCACAAGTCCAGTTTGATTATTTGATAGAATCATTGGGCATTATAAATATTGATGTAATTAGTAGTATAAATTAGGGGGGAGTGTTGGAGGTATTAATTTCTACCTACCAACAACCACCAAACTTCTAGAGAGTTCCACCGACATTCACTGGATGCTTCTAGATATTTCCTCTGATAAATATCTTGATGCTCTAGAGTCTTCCAAAGACTCTATAAATACAGAGTAAATGTAATCATGTTGATCACACTAAGAAATACAATTTTTGTTTGTTCTTTTTTACTGTGTGTTATTTTTCTGTTTTTTGCTTCAGTCCCTTCAAAACGTATGTGATTGACACCATCCCATTCGACAGGATTTTCCGAGGAATTAAATTTCCTTGGAGTGTGAATAGAATTTTTAATTCTGATAAGATTGATTGAGGTTGAAAAAAACAATCTTTTATGACTGCAACTTTGTGACGTAAAGTGGAGGTTATGCAAATCAAAATGAAACTTTAAAAATATTCCTATTTAAATAATTTCAAAGCATTTTGTAGGCTATTTTATTTACAGGCATAATTGATATCTCGAACTACTGACACATCACTAATTAATAAGTCCATAATAGTGATTATAAAAAATCTAACAGTAGATGTCTAAACCCTAAAAAGGAGACAAGTATATGTACATAAATTTATTTTTTCCAATGAAGCATAAGAACAAAACAACTGGGAAAATATACATGGTATAGGCTAAGTTGATTATTCTTATGCCAAAAGGCGTACACCTATTGACCATGGACACATTTAATAGGTTTTTAGTGCTTAATTAGTTTTGTATGGACAAGATTAAATATTGATGGAATATTCTTAGTAGTCCCAATAAATTAATGGTTGTGATTTCAACCACTAACTTCCTCACTATTATAAAGACACTAGTTTACATGTTTATTTTTTTACTTTTACTTAATTATATTTAAAATTTACTATGGTGGCTTGTTGATTGCCACATATGAGTGATTATGGTTTCATTTTCTATGAAAACCTAAACCTTTGACCTTCACCAGCCACATTTTGGACACATTGCCTCCTTCAAGCCAACTCCTTTCGACTCCTTCCATCCACCTCTAGGTCGTTTCTCTTTCTTGGTGGTTCAGGTTTTGAAAGACATCCTTTCGGCGTTCACCAGCCACAAATTTGTGGGTGTGCTAGTTTATTAAAGAAACAATATTTATTAAACATTCGCAGGCCTCTACAGTGTTCCATCCATAGTATATTGACTTCGTTTATAATAAAATAAATGTAAGTAGTTAAAAGTTGAAGCAATCAAACTTTTAGTTGATTAGATGAAAATTACTTGATTAGATAGAGCCAAATAATTAGAAATACCCTCAGTATACAGTTGTGAATGTTTTCAATTAGTTAGCATGTTAAAAATATTAGGGTGATCTATAATAAAAATATTTAGATAATATAAAAAAAGTAATTACATTAGCAACCCAAGTTGAAATCTTAATTAATAGGCAATCACTGAATTTTATCTAGTTTTTCATAGTAATACTCTTGATCATTTTTAGTGGATTATGTAGCGAGCCCATCGTTACGACAACAAGTGAAGCATTTTTTTTTTTTTCAATTTTTTGAGGAGTTAAGAGGAAAGAAGGCAATGATGACAACAGTTTAATCAAACCACTGACGAAAAATGCTAGAACGCATTCCAGGCAACAAGTTACTAAGACACCACACACTAGCTCAAGACAACAGGAAAAAAAACACAAAATAACAAGGAGGACGACTACCCTTCCAACGACCACGCCTAAAAGCTAAGGGACAACACCCCCATCCCGACATCATGACCTAGATGAACAATTACTAGAACCTCTAGGCGCGCAGACCTAATGCCTGAAGGCGTTCGACCCTTGCGCCAAGAGAAACTTCCAATCTCGTCAGCACTCACACAAAATAACCTACATTGGACAAGATCTCATTCGCCGCTATCCCCCAGAGCGCGCGATGATCCCCTCATCAGGAATCATGTTATTCCCCGGGTGATAGATGCGTCAATAACCTTGGCGCAAAAAAAAGGGGCCAAGACTCAAGAAACCTCCGATGAGATAGGAATCGAAATAACTGACATGAAGACTACGCCTATGCCCCCAAGAAACGGGTAGACAAGATGCAAGATAACCTTTGAATTAAATTGCGCGAAGGACCAGAGGAATCTTGTTTCCTACAAGACAACCTGTGGTGTAAGGACAAACCCATCACCCCTTCCAGCTCGACCTAAGGGGCCAGGCGCAAAACTACCAAAAAATAAGGGCTAGTAAGGTTTTAGTTGAGCATGTACTAAACTCTTATCCATTAAGCTTGTGCAAGCTAAAGGACTAGTACACCCAAAATCATGATGTCTAACGCATCCTGATATCCTTCAAGCAAGAAGTCTAGGGGCGAAGGAGAGGACCTTTATCATTACTATTGTCATCAAGCTATCGTAAAGGTGAACCAAAATAGGCATTTAAACAAATCAACACTTGTCAGCAAATACATTGTTCATTAAAAATGTGAACTCTTAACATTGTTAAAGGTGATCTATGCTGCCCCAAAAACGACATTGACTTCAAATAACCAGTCGAAATTTAACCAGTTTAACATAATGACAAGGCGATAAATAAAAATATTAATCAAAACCTTATAAATGAGTTATAATTGGTGTCTAGATTATGTCCTTGATAAATCCTTTGGTCAACTGTTGACATTCTTATAACACAAGAGGTGGTTGTCTAAAACGGTAAGAAGATGTTGTGTAAAGTAAATCAGAATTACCAACTCTCTAAACTACTGTGTAATTATACTCGGGATGTCAAGTTAAAAACTGATCCAGGTGGATATCGATGGCCACCCACCTTCTCCAACTGGCCCAAAACATGTTTTTGGCAATTTTGCTAATTTACGATTTTTAGCAGTTTTTAACTTCCGGGGCCATTTTGAGGCCCTAAATGATGTTTTTTGAGAAAATGGGAAGCAATATGGATCATGGATTGTTGTTTCTCACCCAAAATTTGTAGTTCTCAGATAGATCTTTCCAACGAGCTATTGAGCGCCCCAAACAAAGATCTTATGCAAAAGTTATGCTCCTGGGAAGTTGACGTATCAACTACCCCCATCGGGGCCCATAAACCTTTTGGATTTTCATCTTCCAGGGTTAGGTTTTGGATTTCACTTATGTTAAAAAGGCCCTTAGAACCTCATTGTAATAATCATCTTCTCACAGATGCGAGTAGCAGTCACATCTCTTCTCAGAGATAAGCTACCACCATTCTAGTGAGTCTTTCACTCTGTATTTTACAGTCTCTGTACATTTATTTCATTAATAGAAATCGTTTATTATTGTATATATGTGACTCTTGTTATTTTTGCTATATATCAGTTATATTTTTGTTTCTCTTGCAATATCTCTAAATATTTTTGTGTTATATCTCCGCTCTCATTTTGTGTCGAAAATAATCTTGATCAGTGGTATCAGAGTAGGATGCTCTTGATCGTTTTCAGTGCATGTCCCCGACGAGTTCTGAGTATAGCAAGTTGGGTCTCAAGCTTGTCTCTCTTGAGGACAATTTCTCTTGCACACCCAATAAACCCTCAATGGCAGAAGAAAATAAAGACGACAAAGAAGATGATCCTATCAATCTATTGCTTGAGCAAGCTCTCACGCGACAGAGAGACGAAATGATGGATAATTTTTCCCACATCCTTCAACGCCTCCCGATAGCATCAAGTGCATCTTCATAAAGCGAACACTTTGGAGGCACCTAACCTTTCAAGGTACAGGTTAATTTTGATATTCCCGTATTTGAAGGTCAAATAGATGCAGATACCCTAGATAAATGGTTAAATTTGCTAGAAGTTTATTTCTCTATTCATAATTTTTTCGACAAGGAAAATATCACCTTCGCACTCCTTAAGGCTCTCATCCATGTAAAAAATTGGTGGGAAACTTACTGGGAGCAGAGTTCCACAGAGGAGTCTGGAATATATGGGGCTGAGCCCACTTGGGATTTTTTTATGGATGCGGTAAAGGAACAATATTACCCTCTTGGAAACTATGAGGACTAGTACATGAGATGGACCACACTGCAGTAAGAGAAAGGTCAAGCAGTTCCGGAGTTCACCAATACCTTCCATTCCTTGTGCACCAAGATGGGTATCAAAGACTCTGAGAAACATTTGGTTCTGAAATAGAGTGGGGCTCTACACAGATACATCCAGACTGAAATGGATTTTCTGGACATCTCATCATTCGGTGCTGCTTATCGATATGCTGTTAAAATCAAGCAAAATTTTAAGCACAAGAACAAACGGGAATTTGGGTCAGCGAATCCACAACAACCAAAGTATGAAAAACATAGCCCTAACAAACAGTCTCCCAAAAACTAGTCCAAGACACAGGAAAAGAAGGGTCACAAAAAGATAAAGAAGGACACTGAAAAATGGTGTGATTTCCACAAAATCCCCTGGCACAACACCGATGAATGTCGCTTAAAATAGTCATTCGTGGCCGAGATCAAAGACAAGGAGCTGAACCCTGATTCAAAATTTGATTCTGAAAATAATGGGAAAAAACAGATCATCGATGCAAACCCCACTGTTATTTTCGCGACCGCAGCAATTCAACCAAAAGAAACAACAGATCCTAAAGAGGGGGACTACCTTTTTCATTCACAGATGTGGGTGAAGGGGACCCCACTGCATTTTATTGTTGATAGTGGAAGCCATAAAAACCTCTTCTCAGCAGAGGTCGTCAAACAATTGGGATTGTCAACAACACCACACCCGCAACCATACAACATCGGGTGGATTTGGCAAGGATAAGATCTCTGTGTCATCTAGTAGTGTCGATTGTCATACGACATCCAACCCTTCAAGGATGAGGTATTATGTGATGTTGCCCCACTGGATGTTTTTGATGTTCTCTTGGGCCAGTCATATATGTGGAAACACCATGCTATCTATGAGTCTCGACCCCATAGTGTCATTGTTACTCTGGGGGGTCATCTCTATAGGATACCAGAGGTAGTTCCAACTACTTTCCCACCTAAACATTGGTACAAGGTAGTATCTCATATCACAAAATTTAGCTTCTTCACAATCTGTTCAAAAGGTGAATAGAAGGATACTGCAACCACCACAACTCCAGCCCAAAAACATTCTATCCAACAGTAGCAGGTCAACAAGATTGTAGAAAAATGCAAAGATTCCTTCTACACATAGTCATCTCATGTAGCTAGATTTGTTAAAATGGTCCAAACCTTCCATCCAAAGGTTCGTGATAGACTTCAACAAGCTACGCAATGCCACTTCTCCAGCAAGTCAAGCAGATCACCAAGATTCAGATTCAACAATCGCTTTCCCCTCTCCCCGAAGAACTCAATGAAATGGAGACTATTATTTCCTAAGGAGACAGGATTGATCCAGGTGGATATCGGTGGCCACCCACCTTCTCCAACTGGCCCAAAACATGTTTTTGACAATTTTGGTAATTTACTATTTTTAGCAGTTTTTAACTTCCAGGGCCATTTTGAGGCCTTAAACGATGCTTTTTGAGAAAACGGGGAGAAACATAGATCATGGATCGATGTTTCTCACCCAAAAGTTGTATTTCTCGGATAGATCTTTCCAACGAGCTATCGAGTGCCCCAAACATATATCTTATGCAAAAGTTACACCCCTGGGAAGTTGACATATCAACTACCCCCATCAGGGCCCACAAACCTTTTGAATTTTCATCTTCCAGGGTTAGGGTTTTGGATTTCACTTATGTTAAAAAGGCCCTTAGAGCCTCATTGTAATAATCATCTTCTCACGGATGTGAGTAGCAGTCACATCTCTTTTCAGAGATAAGCTACCACCATTCTAGTGAGTCTTTCACTTTGTATTTTACAGTCTCTGTACATTTATTTCATTAATAGAAATCGTGTATTACTGTATATCTGTGACTCTTGTTATTTATGCTATATCTCGGTTATATTGTTGTATCTCTTGCAATATCTCTAAATATTTTTGTGTTATGTCTCCGCTCTCATTTTGCACTGAAAATAATTTGGATCAGTGGTATCAGAGCAGGCTGCTCTTGATCATTTTCAATGCATGTCCCCAATGAGGTATGAGTATAGCAATTTGGGTATCGATATTGTCTCTCTTGAGTACAATCTCTCTTGCACACCCAATAAACCCTCAATGGTGGAAGAAAATAAAAATGACGGAGCAGACGATCCTATCAAACTGTTGCTTGAGCAAGCTCTCATGTGACAGAGGGACGAAATGATGGAGAATTTGTCCCACATCCTTCAATGCCTTCCGATATCATCAAGAGAATATTCATCAAGCAACCACTTTGGAGGCACCTCACCTTTCAAGGTACAGGTTAATTTTGATATTCTCGTATTTGAAGGTCAAATAGATGAAGATACCCTAGATAAATGGTTAAATATGCTAGAAGGTTATTTCTCTGTTCATAATTTTTTCGACAAGGAAAAGATCACCTTTGCACTCCTTAAGACTCTCCCCCATGTCAAAAATTGGTGGGAAAACTTAATAGGAGCAGAGTTCCACAGAGGAGTTAGAATATATGGGGCCGAGCCCACTTGGGATTTTTTTGTGGGTGCGGTAAAGGAACAATATTACCCTATTGGAAACTATGAGGACCATGTTGGCAAATTCAGTGGATAGAATGAAGTGATGATTGTTGTCATTAATGGAAACCATAGAGACAATAGGATAAGAAGGATAAAAGATCAGGAGGAATAGCCTTGAAGAAAATGCGCACAGCAAGAGCTTACAGAGGAAAAACGAAGAAGAGTCAGTGACCGTTGGATCCCATCCAAACCTTCCGAAAGAACCAGGACCGTCAGATCTGTAGAAGCTGCGAGAGAGATAAATTCATCGGAGAATCGGGGATCACGATTTCAAAGTGCAAAGAACACTTGACAACGAAAACCCTGAAATCGCGATATGATCACGACCGTTAAATCAAGAATGAGATCTGAACCGTTGATTTCATTCATCGGAGAATCAGGGATCGCGAGTTCAAAGTGCAAAGAACACTTAACATTGAAAACCCCGAAATCGCGATATGCGATTTCGCGATTTGATCGCAACCGT
>JZKD02S2196035.1:13397-24999 GCA_000966675.3 Picea glauca
CAACGCGGATCATGACAAATATGGTCATTCAACAACCTTGTCAAATCTGGCAAGTGTAAAGTCGCCAGGAACGATAGTTTGGGTTGTTGGTGATAACCTGGGAAAAAGGGGCCTGGAGTTTGACTGGCACCAGGTTGCCAGGAAAAGTTTGGCTGCTGGCCCAGATTCTGGTAGAAACCATGGCCCTGGCCAACGTATGGATTTTGTATATGTGGAGACATCATTGGCTGATTTCCCAAATAGGACATAGATTGGTGGGCATGCATTATGTTCGAAGGACTTTAAGAAGGGTTACCCCATGCCGGTCCCGTGGGGATAGACATAGTAGTTTGGCTGGGGTTCCATTGATTGTGGAAAGAATTACCCCAGATCGACATTCCAGACGAGGGAACGGATCCCTGCCCTGAATTCCAAGGTCCTGCTAGGTTTGCCCCCTATGCAGGAATAGTACCCTGCATAGGAGTAGATTGTCCAAAAATGGGGTTGCCCCAAGTCAGGAAAGCGGCTGACAAGAAGGTATTGTTACCAAAAGTTCTGTTCAAAGAAAATGGTGTTGAACCTACCGACATACTATGCGAAGGTGGTCCTTGAATCTCCGCTCTAAATAAACTATTGTGTGTAGGTTGCCCGACGGATGGCTGATGCAAGCCGCCGAGTCAAGGGGACGAAGGAGGGATATGACCTCCTCCGTAAGGGAAAGCATTAAAAGGAGTAGGAGTGCCCCCCATGTGACCTTGCAGAGGAACACTAGAGATCCCTGCCCCCCGACCTAAAGTCTATAAAGTGGAGTAAGAAAGTACAGGACTTGTACTCGAACTAGGCATCCCGTATGAGAACGGAGGGCCTATCGCACTTGGTGTGAAAGGGGTTGTGGCCGTTGCCAAAGACGGGATCAGATGACTGTGCGATGTAGAAGCGATCGAGACCATGGTGGCTCAGACCGACGACGGTGGGTTAGGAGGTGAAATCTCTCCTGTGGTGACAACCGTGGTGGGAATTGAAGAATTCCCAGAAGGAGTAACAACATTTGTTTCCATTGCTGTGTGCAACACTGTCTGGCGCTCGTAAAATTGAATTGGTACGATGAAAGGTGCCAAGAAATCAGTAGTTGGGGTTTCAACTGGGCCAAGAGAAGTTGATTCAAGGTACAAAACAGTTGATTCCTCTCGGGGTTGGTCGGGCACAATGGCTTGTAACCTGGTCACTTCAAAAGACCCTTGTTGGTCTAGCTTTCGCCTTAATGGTGGCGGGGGTGGCTCCAGTGTAACCAGTGGCAGGCCAAGAAGCCTTCGTGACTGGCGGAGCTTGTGATACTCCACAATGTGAGAAGATCAAAGACACTCTAAGGTAGTCTAAACGTTCAAAAGTAACACACACTAAAAAAATTCCCTAGAAGATAAGACAAACAAACACTAAATTAATTGGAAGAACAATTACAACAACCAACACTAGAGCAACTTACCGGTGCAAGTGAAACTCGAACACGAAAGCACCCTCCAGGTATACTCTGCAAAGCGTGGCTCGATGTATGTCCTAGGTACCACAGTATACCCTCGCAGTCACCTGTGTATGTCCCTAAAAAAGATTGGCAACTAGGTTTCCAGCGCGCGAACAGTCACCAGGCGGGTACATTCGAAAGTCGGGTAGACCACAATGAGAAGGGTATCGAGCCCAGAACCTGTCAAGGGTATCAAGAACAAATGGTCTAGAAGAAAACTGAGGACCTCAAATGGATTCGAGACCCACAAAGCCCCGTGACAAATGCAAACGACGGAATCCCAAGACAAGCCCTCTATATGTGTTCTCCACTACGATTGGTCCAACTTTGGAGGGGTTATCTCTGCTACCTTTTCGCACGCGACCTCATGTTTATCCCATGTGTTAGAGGGGGGTCCCAGATAAATTTCACGACACTGGACTTAGACACTCCCTAACTCAGACTCCAATGTTTGATTTTAAATGGCCTTGAAGAGTTTCCTCTCCAACCTAATCCAAGGCCCTAATCCTGAACTAGTTGGTGAACCCTACAAACATAAAAGTCTAGTAGATTTTAAATTTAGCGTTAATTTTATAGATTTGTCTTACGTCAATGGGGTATGAAGGTGAAAATGATGATGTGTAAAAGGAAAGAAAAAAATGAATAAAAAAGATGGAAACAAAACTTTTACTGAATGCAAAATTTCAACAACTTTTTAAAATAAATATTTTTAATTTTCTAAGATTTGGAAAACAAACTCAAAATAAATTTCACTTGAATACAAGCTATTTTTGATCTAAGTAAACTGTGAAAACTTATGAAATAGATGACTTTTCCCTGGCTAATAATGCAGAAACACACTCTTCAACCAAACAAGAAAATGAAAATAGATTTTTTTTTATTTTTTTATTTAAACGCTTGATAAAACAAAAAGGAAAAATACCAACAAGAAAAAACCAAGAAAAAAAATTCTGGCCTAATCGCAGATCGCAAAGAATCAGGTCAAAAATCACACACTAGCAATTTAAAAATAAAATAAAAAAAATGACTCTCACACTTGTCTAAAAACCTTAAAAAATTCTTCCATTTTTATGACAACTTTTTTAAATGAGAAAAAGCGAGCTAAAGATAAGATTAATCCTAAGCTACTGGCTGCTAAGACATAGATTCAAATACATGAGAGGTATAGTTCTCATCAAGGGAAAGGATGACTGCCTTACCCTCAAGAGAAATTTTCCTGCACAAGCACACTACTGCTAATCCAACAACCAGCGTGTGAATGCGAGTTGTATAGAGACAGAGGGTGTGTACATGCGGGATGAATTTGTACATGCCGCGTGTATCTCTAAACTCTGAGAAAAACTAAAAAAAGACAGACCAAACCAGAAAGAGACCTCTGATATTGATCACCAGGGTCTCCTGAAGGCTTAGACACTCTTTTAATAGGAAAAACAAACAATGTAAGGAAAAATGATAAAGCAAAAAAATCTAAAATAAGACTGCAAACAAACAAGACTCAGACATAATTTCAGAAAACCCCCTGAGAATGTGTGATTCTGACAGGGAAGAGGATGACTACCTCAGAGGTTCTCTGAACTCTACACGCTACTGCTACTTCTTCAGCTAGCGTTCCCACGCGAGCTGTAAGAGAGTAGGGCGCAGGTACACGCATGCAGAGCTTATGCAGGCTGCGTGTACCTCTATGGGTCCCGAAAAAAAACACAGTCAAGCAAATAACAGGGAAAGATGATATGGAAAACCAGACTCCCTGCTAGCTCAGACCTTACAGAAACTAACAGAAAAAACAAGCAAGAAAAACTAGTGTTTTAAAATTACCCAAAAACTAAATGAAATTCCAGGAACCCTAGAGAGACTCCCCAGTATGGTCGCCAATTCTGTTGTGAGGGAAATCTCCTTACGGACTAGAAAATAGGGTTAGACTTTGCATGCAGATATGACCTAGAGAAAATTTACTTTCTACCTTCATCCCTAGACTTAAATCCCATTTCTTTTTAGTAAATGCAATGTCTAGATTGACCTACCTCGTTCCGAGCGTTCGATGTCGATCCCTTGTCGTACTTGATTACTTGTTCACAGTTCTCCTTTCCAACGCTGACCTACATACAAGACAAGAAAAAACTACACATGCATACTACCTATAGAATAACGGGTTAGAAATTACAACATGTACTTAACAATTTATGAATAACTCATGAATTGGGACGGGAAAAGAACTTTCCTTGTTACTTTGAATGAGTCAACTTAGAAAAGTTGAGACCAGCCACCGCTCCGTGAACCTGATCCTGGGCTCCTCTTCGACTTTCCTCCAACTTCTTTTCTTTGTATCTCCTTTGGCATAAGGAAAGGCTAAAGGGTTGGGACAATGGGAATACGCAAATGGGCAGAGTTTCTTTGCTCTATTTTTTTTCCTCCAAATGGGACCCCGACCCCTTCTTTTATAGGCTTGAAGGAGCTAGGTATTTGGACGAACCCTCGGCCATACATGGCTGGGAGTTTCAGTTAACTCACCCATATCTTTTGTGTTCCGTCGACAACTTTCCTTTTTTCGTGCTTTTGTCGATCCACGCGGGCTGTTTTGGGTCAGCCAGCGTGTACACGTGTGCAGTAATGGAGTAGGGTGTGTGGGCCTTTATAAAGGAGGATTTTTAAAGAGTTGTTCAACAATGCTTTGGAAAAGAAGGGATATGAGATGGCCTGATTCCAGGTAAGCATGTGTGGTGCAATTTAGGGTTATAACACCCAGTCTGGAAATACTAGTATGGGCGGGGTGACCATCTTTTCTTTCAGTGTATCCTGACCGTGTTGACAGTCGTCGTTCCACTGAAACTTTGTATCTTTCATTAACAATTTTTCCATTGGTGCAGTAATCTGCGCGTACCCTTTGATAAATTTTCTGTAGTATCATGTGTGTCCCAATGTTTCTCTTAGTTGAAAGACTATTTTTGGTGCTAGCAAGTTAACAATTACTGCAATATTTGCAGGATCTACTAATAAAACTTGTTTGCATACTATATGGCCCAATAGTATCCCAAACGGTGTTCTGCATATACATTTTTTTTTATGTTTAATGATATCTGGCATTGGATACATCTTTCTAACATCAGTCGTAAGACCTCTATATGGTCTTTCAACAAACTATAGACTGTCCAATCATCCAGGTATACCTCTAGAAACTAGTGGATGAATTCCTTAAACGCGGAAATGACTACTCTAGAAAATATTGTTGATGCATTTTTCAGTCCAAACGACATAACTATGTATTGGTAGGATCCCCATTCTATAGAAAACGTGGTCTTGTATATGTCTTCATGTGCTATCCTGATATGGTGGTAGCCTGAGAATCCATCAGTGAATGAGTAAACTTCGTGTCTTCCTACGTTCTCCAACACTTCATCTGTGAAAGGTGTAGGGAACGGGTCATGTAGGCATGCATCGTTCAACTTTCTCAATTCGACGCATATCCTTATCCCTCCTTGTTTTTTCTCCTGAACTACCATTGGGCTTATCCATTCCGATTCTTCCACTGGTTCTATGATTCTGACTTCGAGCATCTTGTCGATCTTAGCTTTGAGTTTTTTCTCATATATCGGGTTCAATATATATGGTCACTGTCTAATCGGTCTCTCTTAAGCTCCGAGTGATATTTTAATTTCTCCTAGATCTCCTGCTATACCCTTCATCTCTGTAAATGTTGTAGGGAATAGGTCACTGTACTCGCGTAGTAACTTTGTTATGCTTTCTACCGTTTGTTCATCCCAGTAATCCCCAGTGCTGGCCATTTTTGGATTCTCTACTGTCCTAATGCTAACTTTCTTTACCTTGATCAACGCAACAATGAGTTCTGATTCTATAGGTGGACCCTCTGTTTCCTCGATCTGAATATAGCGTGGATCGTCTTCATCTGGTGCTTCCTCCTACACATGGTAACATGATAAAAATTCTTTAACTGTTTATTTGTTTCGTTGTTGTTCTTCTGTTATAAGTTCAACTTATGGTTCCCTGATGAATATCACACCTCTTATTTGTTTAAGAGTTGCATCTATGTTGGGGTTTTCATGTTCGAATGAAAAAGTAATTGTAAAATTTTGTTGCAATATCATCCAGGTCGCAGTTCCTTTGAACAGTTCCTGGTCTGTATACCAATTCACTGGTATGCCCTCTAGAGTGTGTATTAAATGATGAGGTCATTCCTTTGGGGGTGTCATTTTCCACAACGTTTTTCACTTCTCCAAGTGTTTTGCTGGTGCCCCCTGTCCATCGTAGTTTTGCTGCTTGTTGTTTTGTTTTTCTGCATCGAACCTTATGTGCAGTAACCGCTTACATTGGTACCAATCTATGATTGTCTCTTTGTGTGTGCCCCACCATATTGCAGGTGTGGAATTCAGTGATATATCTAGTGCTAAGAGTCTTTGATTCTCTAAAAATTCATCTTCATATTGTGCCAAGAATATTTCTAGATCGTTTACCCCGTGGAAACTAAGTGGTTCCCTTACCTCCGTGCCTATCCATCTTACTGCGCGGTCTATTCATGCACATCTTCTTGTGGATACTTCATGTAGTCTTTGTTTCCAATTCTCTAAACTAGTATGTGAGTTTGCCTCACATGAAGTAATGCTCCGCCAACTGAGTATCCCATTTGCAGTTGGGTTTACGTAATCCTCATCGTGCATAGTTGTTCTGTACAAATGGCTGATTTCCTCTAAGTATAGGCAAGTGGGTTCTACAAATATTTCCCCTTCTGATGGGTTTAATGGCGTGATGACCCTGTATTCACCCGACTCAAATGCCATTTTTCGTGTCTTCAAATTAATTATGGCTTGGTTGTCAAACTCCCAATCCAAACCAAGCAACGCTGAATATGGAGTTGTGTCGTCCACTATTTCAATCACTTCAAAGTCTTCTTTAGTGCGCACTCCATCCAAGGCTACTGTCACTCCCTTTTGTCTACCAATTGGTAGGACTCTGTGTTGGTTTGCTAGTTTCAGTTGACCAGGTGAATATCCTAATGTGGGCTCTCCCATGCATTTCCATATCTTCTTTGGTAATACATTAACTTCAGATTTGAGATCCAGTATGATATATCCCATGTTGAAATCTATGATATTGGCATTCAGTCTGAATTCCTTACTTGTTCTTCTCCTTGTATGTAGGTGATTGACCATCTTTTGTTCTAAATTTTTTTCCATTTCTATACTACATCTTTCTAATATGTTTTGCAGTATTTTGACAGATGATGGATCATTCAATACTTTTACACATAATTTCAAAAATTATTTTAATTTTACTTGCTTGTCCCAGGGGTTTCATTCCATTGGTATGATCCAATACTTGAGGCATCTCATACTTTGGTGCTTCCTTGCTTTGCCGCGCATTTGAAGTCGATGCAATGCCATCTTTATAAAATTCATGTCTGGCTTGCTTAAATACCTCCTTCTCATTCTGCGCGTCGAACTGCTTCCTTGGTTTGGCATTCTTCTTCACCCACTAGTGTTGTACTGGTTCTTGTCGGACTGCATCGTTTCCTATTTTAGCTCCTCTGCAAGTAACTATGTTGATGTTCTGTCCTTCATCCCTTGCTTCGGCTGAAATCCATTGAACATTCTGGTTGTTCTGGTTCCTCTTTTCCTGGATATTTACTAATAGTGTCATACATTCTTCTGTATCATGGTCTGATGCGCGATAATACATACAAGTTGTTGGTCGAAGTGGACACTCCCTTGCATAATGTCCCAGTTGTTGAAAAATGTGACATACCACTGGTCCTCTACCTCTTCCAAAAACTCCTCTCGCTCATCCTCCACCTCTGTAGCCTACTCGATCTCCTCTTGGCACGTTATACTGTGGCACTTGATTGTACTACACGGTATTGTACTAAGGTTGTGATGTGTTGTACTGCGGCTATGCGGTATTATATGGTTGTTGCGCAGTATTATACTGCTGTTGCGCAAGTGTGTATGGGGTTGGAACTTTATTAAATTGCGGTGCAGCTTGCCCAGTAATCATTTATGCCTACACTCTATATGCATCTGATGTCCTCTCTCGCATCAAGTCCATAGTTCTACAATCTATTTCATCGTGGCTCACTGACTTGCACAAGTTGCAATATGAACTCTTTGGGACTGTCTGGTATTTATGCATCATTGGGCAGTGATATGGATAGTGGCCCGTTTTTTTACAGATTTCGCACCATATTCCTCCTGTTGGTAATAGATTTGGCATTCCTTCTACCATATATTCTTGTGGTGTCCTTCCGTCCTGCATGTAGTACACCAAACGACTTCTCGTTTGTCCTTGATTTTATTCTGGTTTATATGGAACGTTAAGTTCTTCAAATCCTCCTTCATTTCTTCGATGGCTAGATCCGTCTATTGATACTGGTTTTCTTCTAGTTGCAGGGCTGCCTGCAGAGCCTCTACCTGCATCTGAAAACTCTGTTGTTGCAATGGGTATTTTAAATGTGGTAACAGTGAATTGACGAATAGGTGCATATGTTGCATGTTAGTCATGAGATATTTCAAATTTCCCTTCAGTTGCTTGAATCTCTGGTCAATATCCCATACAAATTCTCCTTGTTTTTGTTTAATTTCGATCATCTCATTCATGTACTGATCTTCTAAACTTGGCTTCTGAAACTCGTTTATCAATAGTTTCTTGATGTCTGCAATTGTTTTGGTTGTCCCTGGTGGGTTGTTTGTAGCTAAAATCATATACCAATCCAGTGCGCGGTCCCTTAGTGTAATCGCTAGCTGTGCCAGTTTAGTGTCTTCGTCTGTGATATGTTTTTCTTCCCAAATCTTCTCACAGATGAACAATTTTTTTTCTTGGTCTTTCGATGATTCTCCTTTAAATTCTGGTAACCTGATGGTGGGATCGTGTCTTGCCATCCTGAATGTTGAAATACTACCTTTGTGAATTTTATATACTTGACCAGTACTGCTTGAACTGGCTCCTCCATTTGTTGTTCCTTGTGTAGATGTACTTCCTGATGTCTTTCTTCTCCTGAAATATGGTTGTCTAAATGGTGGTGTTCTCTTTGGTGTATTAGTCGCACATGGGTTTATGGGTTCCACATTGGCATTAATATGGATAGGATTGTTTCCTTCTCTTCTCGTTCTTGGACCTCTCGTCTTCCTCTCATATGTTGCACGCTTCCTCAATCTGCTCCACAGCCCGAAGACCCTCTACCTCTTCCTCATCACTCGCTAATCCTTCCCTCACAACTATGGCTCTCTTCTTGGTATTCACCTTGTATTGGTAGGGTACTCCGCTACGCGTCTTTCCAGCTGTTTCCATGATCCGCTTGATCTGGTCGTCATCCATCATGATTGGGTCCAAGGCTTCCTCCTTCTTTCCCTTAGCATTTCCTCCTTCCATTTCTCCTCTTTCTGTCAGTGCTTCCCCCCTTCCCACATGTACACAGGGAAGTTTCATTGTCTATCTCCATCGTCATTACCCCTTTGTTGTATAGTAGTATCTTAGTATCAGTATACAATGATCTAATTTACCTTCCTTGAGGTCCACGTATGAACTCTTTCTCTGCTGCATTGTATGACTTCGTTGTATCTACTGCAAACTTTGTTATGAAGCCTGCCACAATACTATTGAGCCAAACGTCTACCGCGCAGGTGAATTTGTTGTTCACCTGCTATAACTGCTCAATCTAAACTAGGGTCCACTCTAATTGTCGGATTCAATTTTTTGTGTGGTTATCCTTCAACCTTAGTATCCATTACTGCAATAAGTGTGGAAAATCACAAAAAAAGACTTCATGCAAATTAGTAAACACGTACTTCGCAATATATTTGCGGGGTGTTACTCTAGGGTTTCTATTGTCTTTATGTGCAAACTCTAACTCTTTTTTCCTTATCCATCTTTCGATCTATGCTTTTGTGGGATTCCACGGTCTCAACATCCCCTTATAGCGGCTCATTTCTTTCTTCTTTTCTTTTTCCTCTTTACTATTCTCTTGACCTACCTCCCGCAGATCTTTCGTATCTTTTAACAGATGTTCACCCTATCTCATATACTCAATCCTCTATTGTTCCTACCAACAACAACCTAACCATTTGTTGGTTACTATTTATATCCTGTCTGAGTTCGTATTTATTGACCCAGGGTTCATGTCTGTTCGGGGTTCCAACAAAGCCTCTAAAACTATCGAGCCTCCTAGTGAACCAGAAGGAAACACAATGCACATAGTGCACTACGCAGTCTCACCCAAGATAGTCTTAATGGGTGGCTTGAATACTCATGTGTTTTCAGCCTAGGATTGAGTGAGATATCTGAGAGTTGTATACTAAAAACTCTATTATAAATTGTAAACACAATATACTGTCATTTACGAATAAGTAGGAAATATAACTCATTCATTAATCATATCAATAACTACTAAAGACAATAAAGAAACACATGCATTCCATCACCTAACACAGGTTTTACCGTGGTTCACCCCCTCCTGGGCTACGTCCACAAAGATCTCTCTCTTCGCTCTTTTATTATAGCAGTTCTTAACTACAACGTCGTGTGCTTTACAACTCTTCTCAGTTGGGTCAAGATCTATTATGAGGTGGACTAGATCGCACTAGGATCCTCAGCCTGTGATCTAACCCTCAAGATATAACCTCCTCAGTATTCTGTAGTTCAACAACTTACAACATTAGGTCATACAACAAAATATTACATCACATTCGCACAATAATCAACCCCACTATGATACCTAGGTATCTATATTTATACGTTTATGGCTCTTCAACCATTACAATCCATTGCAAAAACCCTAACCCAAACGTCATTAGGTCTTCCATGTATGCAGATGTGCTACTCTTCCTTCCAACTGTCGCTTTCCTCGTGCATGCCTTCTTTCCCAAAATCACCTTTCTTTCTGCTTTGGTCTGCTTCCAACAACTTGATTTATTCGTATTGTAAGGGATCAAGTATGAAAAGCCTCCTTATATACCTCAAACAGGTCTAACCCCACAAACTCATGAGTGGCATTGTAAATCTCACATGGAAAGCCATCTAGAACAAGGGCCTTATCATCTGTCATTTCATGCAATGTTGCAAACAATTCATTGAGGGATAGGGCTACCTCATAGGCTCTTTGTTGCTCATATAACAACATACAAGGAACATTCAAGACATTTTTGGGTAGCCTCTTATCATTCCACCAACATCCCTTGGGAATGAAAATTTATCTTATAAATATCCACAAATTCATTCTCAATCTCCCTTTGGTTATTTGACTAGCTCGTGGCCATATTCAGAGAAGAAATATATTTTGTGGCCTCCTTAGTGATGAAGTATTTTAAAAATGATTTTTTAATGGGTCTATAGCCTGTTTTTAACTAATGAAGTTGAGCATGTAGTTGGGCACCTTTTGTTTGGTGTATATCATCCACCCTTAGTAGATGGCACAAATATGTAACCATGGCCTATTTATCTTCATCAAATGAGTTCCACTCCAAGTCTTGCAATAGGTTTTCAAGTTCATAACACAACATATAATTCCAACCCTCCTATATTTTGGCCATCTAGAAACCATAGACATGAAAAAGAGACCACCATTCGAGAGATAGTGTTAGTCGACCAAGTAAACCACTAAGACTTCCCCCATTGGTTGAGAAATGGGATTCCACATTGTTTGAGTGAAATCCAAGTAACGATGGATTTTCCAATGAAAGACATTTTAAATATACCAACTTGTTCTAGGCATACACACTTTCTCAACTCCCCAAGAGATGGAGAACCAAATGACCTGACGTATAGAAAGAGTGTATTTTCTATACACATGGAATGGTCAACCACAAGTAGAGTAAAAAAAGAAGCAAATTTGATTAGAGTGGAGGGAAAGGTTTATTATTGGTAAATGCACCTGATCCCTTTCCAAAATTTGGTCCATGCAAACCATAGCTAAAATGATCATGTCTCTCGTTACAATTATGGTCAAAGATCTCATGTCAATCCTTCAAGGATATTCATGCCTCTCTCTACAATTGGAAAATGAATAGGAAGATCCTCATGCTTATCTTCTTGGGATTCCACCATATTAAAGTCCCCACATATAAGCCAAGGGGCATTGGGGGGTCATCATAAATCCACCAACAA
>JZKD02S2196068.1:0-16856 GCA_000966675.3 Picea glauca
CTTGCAAGTCACACATATAGAAATTCATGACTCAACCTCAGGTTGAGACGTCCATAAAACTATGGGGCACCTACCATTCTAGCCAAGCCACTTTGGGCCAACATGTCACAGGGGTTGAAACCTAGTTGGGGAGGTTTATGAGCTTCCTCTTGAGTGGTTAGACTATTACTCATTGACATCTTCAGTCAAGTCTTTACATTCAATAACTCTTTTTGATTAAGGATCCATTTACACACGTAATAGGTTTTTGTATATTTTCTTTCTTTAACATGAAGAAAATATACTCTTTTTTTTTTGGTAGAAAAAAACGTAATTCTTTTCATTACGATGATCAAAATTACATTTTGTAGATACACTTAATAGTGTATTCCTGTGATATAGTATGTTTGCATACTTCAAAGCATATAATTATGTCTTCTTCATCCCATAGGATTTCACAAAATCATTACAAAACCTGTAATACTTCAGAGCATGTAGTTCTGTGTTCTTTATCCCATAGGATCATTACATAATCTTTACATACCAAAATCTTGAAACAGCAAATGTTTCAGTAATTCACAAAAAAGTTCTTTGTTGTTCTTGAATTTGTTCATTTAAGAACTCTGTGATCTTCCAATGACCCACTTCCATGTGTGTGCCTTCTTTTGATGCCTTGTCCGCTTCTTCATTTCTTTCCCTGTAGACATGTTGACAAGAAAAAGAATCAAAAACTCTTTGTAAGTTTTTATGTCTTCCACAATATTGGCAAGTCTGATATTGTTGCATCTTTGAGTCCCATTTATCCAGTTTATTGCATTTTTTGAGTCTCCAAAAACTGATATCTTTTTGAAATATTTTTCTATTGCAAAGGCCAAGAGTAGTTTGAGGCTCATTAGTTCAACATAATTATTTGTTCCATTTCCCAATCCAGACACTAAGGTGTAGTAGTGTGTGTCTGAGAAGTATAGTAAACCTCCTCCTCCACATGCGTAGTGTTGGGATGCTCCATAAAAAAAAAAACCAAGGTATTGATTTTTCAATTGTTACTTCTCTTATTGTTCAAATCTTGTTTCTTCCTTCTGAAGGAGCAAAGGAGGAGAAGATTTCCATATTGATTAGTGAGGTTTTTTCAGGAGCTATAGAAACCTCAATGAAAATGGTTTCATTCCTTTCTAGCCACACTCCCCAAGTGATCAAAATTTGTAGTATTTTGTATCTTTTATACAAAGTGTTTTCCCACCATTTTTTCCAGGCTTACTCTAAGGTGTGGCCTTCCCATCGAAAAAAAATTTGCCAGGGAAACTGAGACTTGTATCCAAACCATTTTTAAATATGAGCATTCTAGAAAAAGATGTTGTGTAGTTTCCCCCTCAGTTTTGCACAGTGAACATCTACCTGGTCCAGAAAATTTTATTTTCTGGAGTATGTCCCAGGTTGGAGCTTTGTTTGAAAGTACACTCCACCATAAAAATTTTGACTTAGCAGGGCAATTGATCTTCCAGATCCTTTTCCACCACCAGGATGGTTCTGCTTGAACTAGTTCTTGTATTAAGTGTAAGTATCCTTCCTTTGGGGTGTCGATGCATGAATCATTTATGTCCCACACCAACTCATCTTCTTGTTCTCTTAGTCTGATTTGTGGAGTTTTTAGGGTTGTTAGGTAACTCTTCAATTCAACTGAATCCTCAACGTTTAAGTCAAGATCAATGGATGCCTTCCACCCTTGAGCCCAGAGGGTAGTGGAAGGTTGGTTAGCAAGAGAGTTTAAGGAAACAAGTCCTTTTTGTTTTAAAGAATGAATAAGATGATCTGAAATAATGTGCTTTCCTTCGCTTCCCATCCAGGGATCTTCCCCTAGTCTTACCCGAATTTTGTTTCCTACCTTCCAGGCAAGACCATCCCCTATAACAGGGAAATATTTTATGACTGCCTTCCAAATCGCCAAGGCTCCTTTGAGATTTTTCTGAGCTCGTCTGATCCAAGCCTCCATTGATTCTGGTTCAATGTAATTTATTTTGACAACCTTTGTCCAGAGGCTATTTGTAGATAGTAGGTGCCAACCCCCTTTAGCAGCCAAGGCTTTGGAGAAGACATGTATATTTTTTAAGCCCAAGCCTCCTAGTGCCTTTGGGGCTGCAATCCTTTTCCAACTAACCCAAGGGGTCACATGTATATCTTTCTTCCCACTCCACAAAAATCTGAAGGAGATTTTTCTAGCTGCCTCCAAAGTTCCTTTTGATATCCAAGACAATGACATCCAAAACACTGGGATGGCTTCCAAGACTGATTTTACTAAGACCAATCTACCAACCCTGGAAAGCCATTTATGGCTCCAAGAAATTAATTTTTTCTCCAATATTTTGAGAAGCCATGTCCAATCCTCCTTCCTGTAGTCATTTGGTTTTAGATTGAAACCCAAGTACTTCAGACCTTCATCAATAGTTTTCTCTTCGAAGGGAAAAATTTGTTGAAACCATCTTTTTTCTATTTCTGAGAGGCAAAAGGAGGTAAGGGTAGACTTCCCTTCATTTATAATCATTCTTGTGGATTTGGAGAATAGCTTCATGGTGTTGTTTAGAGTCTCTGCCTCCCTTCTTATTCTTGAGGTGAAGATGAGGATATCGTTTACAAAGAGAAGGTGTGAAATTTGTAGACTGTTGGAGATATTGATGCCTGAAAAGGAACCAGACTGCTTTTCTGTTGCAAGAGCCCTGCTTAGACCTTCAGCCACGAGAAGGAAAAGTAGTGGAGATAGGGACATCCTTGTCTTAAGCCCCTTTTAGGTCTAAAAAAGGATGTAGCCGAGCCATTTATGAGCACTGAGAAGTACACCGTTGTAATGCAACACATAATCCATATGATAAAAGGAACTATGAAACGTAAGTGCGTTAAAAGAAGTCGGATGTAGAACCAACTTACTCTGTCATATGCTTTGGAAAGATCATTTTTTAGCACCACACTTTTTAGCTTTCTGGTCTTTATGCTATGTAAAGCTTCATGTGCCACGCCTATTGCTTCATGGATCTGTCTACCTTCTAGAAACCCAAATTGTTCGAGTGAAATTTTATCAGAAAGTATTCTCTTAAGTCTTCTTGCTAAGACTTTGGAAATGATCTTGTAGATACAGTTGCATAGAGAGATTGGCCTGAAGTCATCCAGGGTGTCTGGATTATCCTTTTTTGGAATAAGGGAAATGAAAGTAGAGTTTAAACTAAGTGGCATTTGTCTGGAAAGCCTTGTCTCTTCAACTAAGCTTAGTATATCTTGTCCAATAAAATCAAAGAAACCTAGAAAGAACTCAATTGTCCATCAGTATGGCCCTGGGCTTTTGTCCTTTTGAAAACTGTTCATTACATCTTTAAGCTCTTCTAAAGTTACCTTTTCCATAAGCATTTTGTTATCCTCCTCATTTTTAAATCTAGGGATTTATTGTGCCATTCGGATCGCTTCTTCGATAGTGGCCTTGTTTTCTACTTTGTAGAGTTCTTGGAAATAGTTTTTTCCAATTCTTGACATTCCTTCAAAAGTATGTTCCTTTTTTCCATTGGGGTCTTTAAGCTGCCAAATTGAGTTTGAGCATATCCTACCCTTTGCATAAGCTTGGAAAAACTTTGTGTTCTCATTTCCACTTTTCAGCCAAGTGGCTCTGCTTTTTAATCTCCATGTTTCTTCTTTTTCCTTTAAGAGTCTATTTCTCCTTTCTTCCAGTTTAAGAAGATTTATTTTGGCATTTGTTGTGTCAAAACCGCCACCTTCTTCTTCTGAGATATGTTTTAACTGTGATTCTGGGTCTTTTAGTTCCATGTCCTCCTTTAGAGATTTTTGATGGGCCCAACTCTTTGTTTTTTCTTTGATTTTGTGAATATTTTTGACAAAGTGTAAACATGCCGCCCCGTTGCTCTCTGGCTTATAGACTCGCCAATTTTCCTTAACCATATTTTAAAAAGTGTCGTCATTAAGCCAAGTTATGTTGAATTTGAAAGGACTGGGTGGCTTATTCAGCCCAATTCTTAATTCAAGGAAAATTGGGTAATGATTTGAGATTCCCCCATGTCCTATCCATTGTTTCAATTGAAAGGATTTTTCAAGAAGTGTATCCTTTATCAAAAAATGATCCAATATTTTGGTTATGTTTTCTTCACCCACTCTGTTATTTCTCCAAGTAGGTTTGAGTTTGACCGTATCAATATCCAAAAATTTGTGTTCTGCCAATTTTTGTGTGAAGTAGCTAGTTAAGGGATCCGTTCTCGCATGAGTTTCCCATACTTATTTAAAACCCAAGGAAAAATTTAAATCTCCTCCCAAGATTATGAGTTTTTCTTTTAAGAAAGACTAGGAAAAGACTTTGTCCCAGTAGGGGCCTTTGTTATGATAGGGTCCATAGATGTTTACAATGTTGAGGGGTTCAATGAATTCCTTTGAGGTAACTGTAATACCGAGACCAAAGTCAAAACCCCAAAAGTTGATGACTTTTAAAGAGTGGGAGTTCCATCCAATAGCTAGTCCTCCTGACCTCCCAATAGAATCCATTGTAATGAAACTCCATTCTAGTAGTAGTGTAGAGATTATGTTGAAAACTTCAACCCCTTTCCCTAAGGTTTCTTGAAGGAGAAGGACATCTGGATGTTCTGCAAGAATCACCCTTTTAAGGGTTGATCTTTTGAGGGGGGCATCCAATCCCCTACAATTGAAAGATCAACCCTTCATCAAGGCCCCTTTCCCAGGGTTCGCCTTGATCTAAGCGCCCTTTCAATAGAGACTTGTTTTCCTGCTAAAAGATAAATCTTGTCTTTCTTCTAAGCCTTTGAAATGAGGGTTTTTATGCCTCTCCCACTTTTCTCTGATGGGATTGGGTCCATGGCTAGTTCTCCCGAGTGTTCTTTGTTCAGAGATCTTAAGAAGTAACGCCTTGAGGAGGTGTCAAAAGAGGACGTAGTGGAGTCCTCCGAGACCGAGGCAGAGGGCAAAGAGGGAGGAGCCAAAGGTAGAAAGGATGCAGAGGAGTCTGGTGAAAAAGTGGGGCAGGGAGGGAGTGAGGGGGAAGGTGAAAAGGAGGGGAGAACAATAACAAGGGGGGAAGCGAGGGAAGGGAAGGGGAGATCATCCACTCCGAGCCTTTAATTGATAATTTGTTTATTAAAACAGTAATAGAAGGAGCAAGGTTAGAGGAGGTACCCGCAACCAAGAAAGAAAAGGTTTTTGCCAATACTGAACTTCGTTGATCCGGTCGTAAAGTAGCCATCTCTGAGCATTGATGGACATTTTCTACAGACATTTCTTTTGTAGGGATAACCGTGTGACATCCCTGGTCCCTTTGTGAATTGATGGCGGAGTCCTTAGAACCAAAAAACTTCTGGGAAAAATCCTTGTGCCTACCATACACTGTTCCTTTGGTCCTTAAAGGAAGCTTACAATTCTTGATAAGATGTACATACTAATGACACCTTCTGCACCTGAAGGGTTGTTCTCATAGTCCAATTTTTTAACATAGTTGTATTCTCCCCAGCTGAGATCCAACTCTTCACCAAGACCTTCCTTGACGTTCAGATTTACCAGAATTCTTGCTACCTTCCTTTGTTTTGTTTCTTCGAAGGTCATGTCCGTATCCAAGAAGTCTCCTAAAAAATTCCTGATTTTTTTGAAATAATCGAAGGACCAGAGATGGAAAGGTAGTGCTAGTAGCGTTACCCAAATTGGTATTTTATCAAGACATTCTATGCTTGCGTCAAAAAGCGGGCTCCAAGGTTTGAGAAGAAGTAGAGAGTTGTTGATGGTCCAGGCTTTACCTAGCGCCCATTTGGAGTGCTCACTATTCTGGAAAGTGAAAGTATACCAGTTTATGTTCAGTTCCACAAGCTTCGGTAGGTATCCAAGCTCATCCTTCCAATCATAATGCATCCAATCTCAAATTGTTCTCACCACAAAAATTATGTCATTCACACGTCCTACAATCATTTACATGAAGAAAATATTCTATTAAACTATAAATCACATTTTTAAGTTTATAAAAAGTACATTAAAATCTAATTAGAATTTTATATTGGTACGTAAGAGTAAAAATAAACAAACATAAATATTATAACTAGAAACAAATTAATTAGAGCATCATGCATTTGAGACCAATATTAGCACAATCAAACTTGCAACACTATTGAGACAATTTTGATCACTGTTATGATTGTGTGTCCTCAAACATAAGAACTCCTTGTGAATGTTTAAGAGGTCAATAAAAATTGAGATTTGTAGCAAGGTAATGAGATTTGTACTCCTTGTGAATATCTAAAATGTCAATACAAATTGAGATTTGTAGCAAGGTAATGAAGACTCATAATTAACTCAAACAAAAAAAATCACAATTTCATTTTTTAAAGTAAAAAATGTCATTTATATCAAATGTTGAAGAAAAGAGAGTATATTTTCATATTTACAATACTTTATGCGCACTTTTAAAAGTGTGTTTCTTCTTTTGCTAAAAGAAAAAAACAACCCAATACATATTAAAATTTTATACACCATTCACAATACCTAACATTAATGCCAATTATTTTTATAGAATTAATTTTATTTTTTTTAAATCAAAGATAGACTAATATGTTTTTCATATCATTCTTAACAATGAACAACCAAATCCCCGGATGGGGTGTCAAATGGGCTATCGTGGCAAGATGCGGATGAGGGTACTGTGCGCCATGGCATGGAGTCACATGCTGGGCATGTGCCACAGCCCGTCACCCCACCTGATATTTAATCATGTTTAAGTGGATACGAGCTGCATTTATGCAGGAGTCCTTTGGCTGCAAGTTTTGAATGCATCGGGTTATAATGGAAACGGTTCACCTTTGTTCGCTGATAGCTGGGCTCATTCTACCGAAGCTGGCATTTCACCCTGTTCTTCTCCTCTGGTGCGAGCGAGACCCTATCCTCCCTCTACGCCCGTCGACCTCTGTTCTTCCTGCAATTTGCACTGACCATCATATGACGAGGCCACGAGGCAGACCGCGGCGGGGTGCGCCATGGAAGCCTCAACGACCCTCGATTACTCCTCCAGACACAACTTTGGATGATTCCTCTCCTCGCCAACAGTCAGTCTCCTCTCCGGTCAACCTGCAAGCCCCGCAATTCGAATCCATGGCCATCATTCCGAAAACACCAATCTCCCTTATTAGGCTTCTCCACGATCCTGGACCCTCCCAAACTCCTGCTAGCAACTTAGACCGTGGCCAGGCTCAGCAGAGAAGACCCAGTATAGCAGCACCTCGCCACCAGGCTTCCTTTGACGGAGAGCAATTCTGGGATAATTTAGCCATACTGCACACCCTGGTTTTCGAACTGCGGCAGGAGGTGGCGGATCTGCATTATCGTGTGGAAGCCACGGAAGTTAAGGTGGCAGAATTCCTCCAAATTCTTGCGTCCATGCATGATGCCTTGTTCCCAGATCCTGAGGAATCTTCCCCAGAGGGAGACCCCGAGCTCTATGGTAACGGCAATCATCATCCTGTGATGATCCCACCAGTCATGGGCAGGGAGAAGGAGAGGCACGAGGATGACGCCAAGGAAGCTGAGGGCAACCAGGAGGATGACGAGAATTGGAGCGACGGGACAGCGTACATCGAGGAAGAGCCTTGGCCCGGCGACCTTCCGGCCACCTGGCCAAGCTATCAACCAGGTGTCTAAGTTTACTATGTCTAGTTGTCCAGGTGTCTAAGTTTATAATGTCTAGGTTTAGTATGTAATTCACAGACAATTCAACACTCTTTTTCAATTTGCTCATGACTTAATAGTCCAATGCTTAGAGGGTCGGCTGGACTGGTTTCCTCATAGCTGGGGCAGTCCAGTAAATGCGGCCCGGATAAATCTATATTTTGGCCTGGTTTTTGGAAGCTTTTAATATATTTACACTCTTATTTACAAAAAAAAAAACAACAATGAACAACCAAAGAAAAAAAATTGGTGGACAATTTTGCTTTGGTTGTTTATTATTGGAAATGATATGCCAACCATTCGTTGGGAGAAATAGTAATGGTTGGCATATTGCTATAGGTTACATCATTAAACAGTTGCTTTGAAATCTTGATGAACCTCTTATTTACGATTCATGTGGTAGTTGATTGGCTTCAAATCCTATTTGAGGTTGACTAGTTGCATTAATTTTGTTCTTTACTTATTCTTTGATGCAAGGATCTCATTTTTAGGAGTTATCCTACTTTTTCGAAGTGAGAGGCCACCACTTGATGACCCCCCCAACCTATATTTGCTCTTGCATTCACATGTATGTCAACTACTTTATTTTGATGCTCTTAAAAATGAGCTTTTGATAAGTCATTTTTAGATTTAGAGCTTTGTTGAACACTAATGAACAATTTTTCGCTTCTAGTCAATGTTTGAGAAAGAGACATTGAACAATTCCATAATCATTTATAAATCCCCCACCATAAGATGCCAAATCCTCTTTATCTCAACTCTTAACTAAGGAAGTGAAGAAGTCAACCCTCCTTCTACTTTGCTTAGCTAATGAAGTGAAGAAATCAACCCCAAAATCCTTAAAATACCTAACTATAACGTGAATGGGCCTTCTCATACCCGTTGATCAAAAAATTTAATCACCTTGATTTTTTTCTCTTTGGAATATATATATATATATATATATCAAAAGGAGAAATTTGTGTATGCTCATCATCTTATGGCGTAGCCCTCAGTCTCATCTTCATCATGCATTTTACGAAATCAAAATATGAGTATGTATGCATACTCATGGTTATATCCAATCGCCCAACAAAGAGATCACAAGAAGAGCTTTGAAGAATTGATGAGGGTTTTCTTCTAAGTGTTGTGCCCCTTTTCTACTCTTCTTCCATGTGCACGACTTAGTCCTTTTTCAGCTTATATTTCCCCTTCTTTTCACCTCCTCCAACACTTTCCATCTCCTCTCCCTCTCCATGCTTAGTCATTTTCCCATTCCATTTTCTCATTCCTCACACAACTCATTAATCTCCATATCCATACTTCGCCATTTTTACAACTTCCTCTCTTATCCCTTCACTTCTCTTCTCATCTCATACTCTCATCTCTATACGTAGTCATTTCTCTCTTCCACTCTACTCCCCATACTTAGCCTATTCCATATTCCAATACTTAACCATTTCTACGTTCATTTTTCTATTTCCATTTCTTTTCGATGATTTCATTTTCCATTTTCCATTTTCCTTTCTTATTTTTCTTTTTTCTTTTCATATTTCATGTAACTCTTTCCATCTTTTATTCCCATATTTCATGTAACTCCATTATATACATCCCCAACACTTAGACAAATTTCTTATGACTCACTACGTGTCCACATGATTTTTATGACTCTTCTTCTATATACCTCGCACTCGTGCTTGTCTTGTCCTTAGTCCAGATCCTCCCAATCCTTCTCCTTCCTCAAGGCACTCCCACTCATCCTTAGTCCTAATCTTCCCAATTCCCCTACCACGGTCCCGCTTGTGCATAGTATTTACTAAGTCTTACCACAACCCCAATTCCCCTACCACAACCTGCTTGTGCATATTATTTACTAAGTCTTACCACAATTATGATTCCCATACCTCTGATTTCACATAACAACCTCTTTATACATTCACATAAACACTTCATTTATTTTAATATTATTTCTCAATACCAATTCTTATCCTAAGTTTATTTCCCTTTATTTATGCGCACACCTCCCAATAACATGTGGCAAGTGATTGGGTGGTGATTGCACATGACGTGTTAGGCATTCACAGGTCAACTGGGCGATGATTGAGCGACCAAAATATTATAGAGACATTAATTTTTCTAAGGCACGAGAGCTACACTAAGGCTTCCATAAGCTCCTTTATTTCACACATGAATGATAAGGGAATCTTATTCATTATAAATAGTAATTGTTTCCCTTTCCAAATGCATGTAGGACTAAGAAATACGAAATTAAATCAAAGGACAAGATTTACCCATGAAACAGATCGATGATTATTGAGTCTCCTCCTCTAGGAGCTCATAACTCCTGATCTAGATGTTTGTTTTGGGTAAATGATACCTCGTTGGAAAGGTAATAACATAGCTACCAACTTAATGAGAACTGTGACCTCAAAACGAGAACTCTAGCCCAAAATACCCATATTTTCCCAAAAAAACATGAAAATCAAACTCCAATTTAAAAAGTGGTGCTACCGGTAGCACCATTTTTTCAAACGGGGTCAAAATTACAACATTTTTCAAACAGGGTCAAAATTACAACATTTTTCAAACATGGCCTTCAAAACTCATACAATAACTCAGAAAAACCTTTAAATCGACACCTAAATAAAAAAAAATGACGTTACAATTTTTTTATTTTTTTTTCAAAACGTTAAATTTATAGATATTTTGAAATCTTATTTTTCGCAGTCGGTACCATTAAAACCAAAACCTCAAAATCAATCATCAAATTGAAATGTACTGCTACCGGTAGCACCCATTTTAAATTTGGGGTACTAAAATTTCATTTTTTTTTAAAGTGGTAATCAAAATCATCGTTACTGCAAACAAAATCATCAAATCAACCCTTAAATGCTTACTTTTTAAATCTTAGTTTATCACTCAAAACACAACATAATACATAATACCATGAAAACAATAAATTTAAAAATATATAATCAAAACCCAAAATGAAAAAAAATTAAAATTTTGCCCAAAAAAACCAATAATTTTTAAATTATATATATATAACTATGTTATATATATAACTATGTTATATATATAACTATGTTATATATAGTACACTATATATAATATATAACTATATTATATAGTATAACTATATATAACATAGTTATATAATATATATAACTATGTTATAAATTGTTATAATATATATATTATAACGAGTTATATAAGATTGGGGTGATGTTGGGAATCGTCTCAGCCCCCGCGTGGGTAAGCGCCAAATTCCATGGGACCCGACGCTTACCCACGCAGGGGCTGGAGCGATTCTCAACATCGCCCCTATCTTATATAACTCGTTATAACTATGTTATAACAATATATAACATAGTTATATATTATATAACTATATACTATATTATATATTGTTATAACATAGTTATAATGAGTTATATATATATGGTTTTTTTTAACAGGAACGGTTATGTTTTGGTATTAAAATTCTCGTCATAAATGTCTATTTACAAGCTTTCCAATTTGTCAGGACAACTCCCAATATTCCTCTATAATCAGGATCCCCCTGTCTCTAATTCTGACATAACGAAGCTTCTTGAAATCCAGAAATCCCTTTAGCGACACGAATTCCCCTAACTTAAAGACACATACAAACTGCTTAAGCAAAAGGCAAAAAAACATAAAAACACAACTACGGAATTGGATCCCAATTTTCCTTATCATCCCATACTAGAGTGTCCGCAGGAAGAAGAGCAGCTCTATTTGCTTCCGCGTCCGCCTCTTTGTTGTTTTCCCTCAGAACATGGAAGAAGTTGATCTTTTGAAAGGAGCTGACAGTCTTTTTAATTCTTGCCATCAATCTAGATAGCCGAAGATCCTTCGGATTTGAATTTTCCACTAGCATTTTTATGAGAGTCTGAGAATCGCCAATGATCTTTGCTTCCTTGATGCGTGACTTTTGCAAAATCTTGAGGCCTTGCAGCAATGTCATCGCCTTTGCTTGGGTGTTGGTGTCTTGGCCTAGGCCCCACGCATACATGTGCTCAGTTTGTCCTTGCTTGTTCTTGATGACTCCACCTGCACCTGCATTCCTCGGATTTCCTTTTGCCGCCCCATCGAAGAGAAAAGAGTAACAATCCATCTCCTTGTTCCAATTTCTGAAGCTATCTTCTGACATTCTTATTTGCCAATCTTTTTTCTTTTCCGCTTGTATATCTACATTGGAATATTTCAATCCCAACGATCTTCCCCACTCCACCTCATGAGGGGAGAGATTTTTATCAGTGATGCTCTGCATATGCTCATTCAGGAATTCTTTGAGAGTGGCTATTATCTTAGTCATGATGACTTTTGCATTGTGCGTTTTCCCTTGGAAAATCCTACTATTTTGCTCCAACCAAATTTGCCAACAGGGCAACTTTGGTAGAACCGACCACGCGGCCTTGAACCAAATATTATTTGGGAGCTGTCCAAGATAGTGATACAACCAATTAGTGTGTAATTCAAAAATGGATGATGGGAGCATTGTGTCCACTGAGCAATGGGTCAACACTTCGCCCCAAACTTCTAAAGCGTAGTTGCATTCCAACATAATATGTTTGGCGTTTTCTTCATTTTCCAAACACATAGAGCATCTAGAGGGGTCGTGGAAGCCTTTCTTCACTAGGTTGCCTGTTATAAGCACACGATTGTGGCAAAGCAGCCAATTAAACAAATCAATTTTGGGGATGCATTTTTGTTTCCAGATACCTTTCCAAAGTGTTGGGCATGGGGGAGCATAGGGAATTGCTCGTAACATTTTGTATCTGTGTGCCACGGAGTAAGCACCAGAATGTAGCCCCCAACCTCTCTGATCATTCTTCTTTTCATGTGTTGGAGCCTTCCCTTAAAGCCTGGCACGTAATTCCAGCCATGCATTTTCCAGATTGCTCGGTAAGTTCGGCTTCCTCCACTCCAACCAGACGTTTTCTTTCCAAATGGAGATATCCCACAAAGAAACCAAGCCCACGTTCTTCATCCATAAACGCAAGTCCTGAAGCTCATGGACGTCCGCAAGGGGAGCCTTGTTCATTATTCAATCCTCCCAAAGCTTTATAATTTTCCCATTCCCCGGGATCCAGTATAAGTTGTCTTGAATGAACACTTGGGCTTGCATGCACAGTTTGTGGATTTGCGATCCATTAGTGACTTTGACAGTTCTGTCTAGGCAGCGTTTTCTTGGACCCGTAAAGTATTCTTCCAGAGTGCACGCTGCACCCATCCAGCCTTAGGGGCAACCTACCTCCAGAGAATTTTGGCACCCAACGCTAAATTGTGCATTCTCAAATCTTTGAGATTCAGGCCTCCCTCTAAAATTGGCTTGGTGACTTTGTCCCAATTGACAAGAGGCAATCTATTTATGTTTTCTTTTCCACCTTTCCAGAAGAAACTTCTTACAATACCTTCCATTTTCCTGAAAGTTCCAAGTGGAGCTAGCATAAGGGAAGCTTGATAGATTGGGAGACTATTTAAAACCGGTTTAATGAGCATTGTCTTCCCTGTGAGATTCAACCAAGAGAATACCCAGGCCTATAATTTATTTTTAAATTTGTCAATGAGGGGGGTCCAATCCTTACCTGTAGTGTTTTTCTGAAGAATAGGTAGCCCAAGATACTTAAAAGATGTCCAATGCATGGAACTGCCAAAACCCCAGCATCTGGCAATGGCATTAAGGTCAATTTGAGTCACGTTCCAGCCATAGAAATGGCACTTTTCAGAATTCAGTCCGCTGCCCGAGGCCTCGTAGAACTCATCCACCACCAATTTGAACTGACCGACAATATGAACAGAAGTTGCCCCAAGGAGGAGGGAATCATCTGGGAATAAAGCATGGTTGATTTCTTTTACTCCTCTCGCTATTTGGAGGCCTAAAATATCCTCATCAATTCTGCTTTTTTCCAGGGTAAAGCTTAAGGCAGAGGCTTGGAGAACAAAGAGAAAGGGGGAAAGTGGGAATCCTTGCCTTAGCCCTCGCATGGCTTTAAAAAAATATGTTGCTCTCCCATTCACCAACGGAGCGATCCAAGGCTCGAAAATACATGCTTTGATCCAATTAATGAAGCCAGACCCAAAACCAAACTTTTGCAAAACTTCAAACAAAAAAGAGTGCCTAACCCTATCGAAGGCATTTGCAAAGTCAAGTTTAACTATCATACCTTTTTCTCTTCTCTTCAGACTTGAGTGAAGCGCCTCTTGGACTAAGATTATGTTATCCATGATTTGCCTTCCTTGAACAAATCCCCCTTGGTTCTCCGGAATGAGGTCTGAAAGAAGCCCTTTCAATCTGCTGGCAATCACCTTTGATATGATCTTGTATCCAATGTTACACAAAGAAATGGGACGAAACTTGTTGAAGGAATTTGCACCCTTTTCTTTCGGAATGAGGGCTAGAAAAGTGGAATTCGTACTGCCCCCAATTTTCTTGCAATCTTGGGATTTTAGAATCATTTTGTGTAAGTCTTTTTTAACAATCTGCCAGCAAGATTGGATGAAGTTTGCCTTGAACCCATCTGGGCCTGGGGCTTTATCAGGATTCATGGCAAACAAGGCATCCTTTATTTCTTTCCTAGTGACCTTAGCCTCTAGCTTTTGATTCATTCTAACTGTGATTTTAGGGGGTATCTCATTTAGGAACTTATCGCTGCATCCTTGCACCTCTACTTCATTAAAGAGATTTTTAAAGTGACTGAAGGTAGCCTTTTTTATGCTTGGAAAATCACCATACGTTTGAGTGCCATCCTTAATTTCTGAAATGGAGTTGTAACCTATCCTCGCTTGGGCTTGCTTATGGAAAAAATAAGTGTTTCTATCTCCAGATTTCAACCAAAGGCTTCTGGATTTTTGCCTCCAGTATTCCTCCTCTTGTCTGCAAGCGTTCTAAAACTTTTGTTGCAAGTCTTCCTCCCTTTCTAAAGTATCGCTCGAAATTTCAGCCTCTTCCATGTAGTCTTGATGAGTCTCAAGAGCTGCTTGGATTTGTTTTCTTTCCTCTCCAGGACTATGAATGGTTTTAGCCCAGCTTTTCAAGGTTGACTTCACTCTTCTTAACTTCTCCTCCCATACAAAGAATGGGGATCCCATGACCGGCATCTTCCATATTTCTTCAACCCTCTCTAAAAAATCCTTTTGACTTATCCAGAGAGGACTAAATCTAAAGGGGATAGGGCCTAAATTCCTTTGGGGTGAGAGAACCAACATTATGGGCTTATGATCCGAATTGCTATTAGAAAGAATCTTCATTTTCACGTCAATACCAAGAAGAAGGTAGGAACTTTGGAGTAGAAACCTATATAATCTGGCAGCGATATGTCCAGGGCCTACCCGTTTATTTGACCAGGTGTACTTACCTCGACAAGGCTTGACGTCAAGCAAATCCCAGTCGTGGATGAGATCCTCCACTCACTCTCGAGCCAGATCTCTTACAATACATCCCCCACGCTTTTCGCTCTGACTAAGGGAGATGTTCAAGTCCCCTGCAATTATAATGTTTTTCAGGACCTCCTCATCTGCTAGGTCTCTAAGAGAGTCCCAACAAAATTTCTTTTCCCCTGCATTTACCGGAACATAAACATTGAAAAGGTTGAATACCTCCTTCGAGTCTTGGTGTTGAAACTTTGTGAACGACTAGTGTACATTTTTTTTTCTAGCTACCATAATGTATTTGGAATCGTTCCAAAGAGTGCCCAGACCTCCCGAGGCTCCTCTGGCTGAGATAGCCTTTATCCCGCCTTTGTTCCAGTATCTTTTGTTGCTTTGAAGGAAGAGATTTTCCTCCAATTTTGTCTCTTGGACTAGCATTATGTCTGGGTTTTCTGTCTTGATTAGGGCCTTCATGGCTTCTTCTTTCATCTTGCTCCCCAAACCTCTGCAGTTCTAGGAGATCACTTTCATTATTTAATTTTGTCAGAGTGAGGGCCTCCCTTGGAGCCCTGTCCTTGATTTCTTGCCATCTTTGGGGTTTTGGCCAAAAAAATTTCCAAAGTTGGTTGGCTTCCCTGTGCTTTGTCTTTGTATGTTTCTTTTTCTCTCTTCTCCTTGGATGACATCCTTCCCCTTGCCGATCTTCGGACCGTGGATAGAGAGTCTCCTATCTCTCCTTCCTCTTCGGATTCTTCCGTGCCTTGGCTTCCCACATCGTTGGTTGTGCACTTGTCTTTGGATCTTTTTGATTCTCTTTCCCCATGCCTTGAATCCTTTATCACCGCATCCTCAATAGCCTCCTTATCTTGAGTTCTTGCAGTCTCTGTCTGCTCCTTCTGAGATGGATCCCCTTCAGGGAGTTCTTGAGAAGCCAGGCCAAGGGTTCCGAACATGTTTTTTGAATCTTTTGGCTGGAGATTTTTCTAGGATGCATTATTTCCTTTGGGCTGATTTCCTTTACTATTTTCATGTCTTGCCGTGTTTGAGGCATTTGGGTTAGCTTTGGACCTCTTGACCTGCTTCCATCCTTCCTCTTTGTCCTTATCTTCCTCACTATTTTTTGGGCAATTTCTGGCAAAGTGACTGTATTCATGACACCCCCGGAACTTAAACGAGAGTTGTTCATAATCTAATTTCTGTATATGGGACAAGCTTCCAACCTTGATTTTGATAGCTTCTAGAAGCCCTACTTCAAGATCCACCTCCACACAGATTCGGGCACAGTCATATTGGTCTTTATTGTTTGCCCTATCAATAAATTTGCCCAACGCATTCCCTATATGTTTCAATGAGTCCCAATTCCAACAATGTATTGGGAGATTAGGCATTCTGACCCACACTGGAACTGGTGAGGGGACGTCCTCTTCTGGGTAGAACTCCAGGGTCCACTTATTCAGATACAATCCTTGAGGTCCCATAAAGTATGGACCATTCCTGAAGATCAACTCCTTATCTTCTTTGGAGGTGAATTCAAAGAGGAAATAACCTCTGCCCAGGAAATCAGAGGTGACATTCTGTTTAATCAAAGGCTTCCAATTTTTTATCACCCAGGTTTCAGTGGCTTTGGGGGACGACCACAGGCCAGTGAACTGCCCCACAAGCATGCGCTCAGTCAATGACAAGGTGACCTGTATGGGAACATCCGGTGAGAGGGACACCTCCGGCATTTCTTCCACTCTTTTGACAAACTTCGAGCTTTCCGCCTTCTTCTTATTGGGCAAAGAGTTGATCACCGAGCAGAA
>JZKD02S2196079.1:19679-30615 GCA_000966675.3 Picea glauca
AGGAGATTTATAAAAGGATTCTCCAAGATTGGTTTTCCAATCACTGCCCTCCAGAAGAAGGGGACAAAATTCTTGTGGACACAGAAATGTGAAGAAAGATTTCAAACCCTGAAACGTCTACTCACCCATGCACCCGTGCTGAAAATTGCCGACCCAGAAGCTAACTTCCTCATGTGCACAGATGCATGTAAGGAAGGGCTCGGAGGAGTCCTTATGCAGAAAGGAAGTGTGATCTTCTATGAATCCCGAAAATTGAACGAGCATGAAGTCAACTATGTGACCCATGATTTAGAACTAGCTGCCATAGTGCATGCCTTGAAAATGTGGAGGCATTACCCCCTGGGAAGAAAATTTGTACTTATGACAGATCACTGTGGATTGTGATACCTGTTTGATAAACCAAAGCTCAATGCTAGACAAGCTAGGTGGATGGCCCTCCTTAGCGATTTTTATTTTGAAATCAAACACATTAAAGGAAAGGAAAATAGGGTGGTCGATGCTCTCAATAGAAGTATGAAAACAATTCACCTGGAATCGGTGAGCACCTGGGAGACAAATGTCAAGGAAAGAATAATAAATGCACAAGAAACAGATCCCTTCATCCAGACCGTGACCATGTACCTAAAACAAGAACCCTCCGGAGTAAAATATGAAGGCTATTAGATGACCGAAGGAGGTCTGCTCACTTACAGAAATAGATTTTATATTCCAGCGTGTGACAACTTGAAGAGGTTCATTATGGATGAACTACATAAAAGACCCTATACTGGTCATCCAGGATACCAGAAGATGATCACTGCCACCAGAAAACAATTTTATTGGCTTGGATTGAAGAAAGACATAGCCGAATACTTAGCCAAATGCATAGAGTGCCAACAGGTTAAAGAAGAACATCGACACCCAGCAAGACTATTGCAACCTTTACCAATCCCAAAATGGAAATGGGAAACCATCTCCATGGATTTCATCACTGGATTACCAACCTCAACCAAATAGAATGACGCCATTATGGTGATGGTGGATAAATTGAGCAAGTCTGCTCACTTCATCCCTGTCAAGTCGACCTGGAAGGAAATCGATATCGCCTAGGTATTCATGAAAGAGATATTCAGACTGCATGGTATGCCGAAAGAGATCGTGTATGACAGAGACACAAAATTTTCTTCCAACTTTTGGAAATCACTGATGGATGGTTTAGAGACCAAGTTGTTGTTTAGCACTGCCTATCACCCTCAAACCGATGGACAGACAGAAAGAGTGAGTCAAATACTAGAAGATATGTTAAGAATGCATATAATGCATCAACCCAGGAAGTGGGATGACTATCTGCCACTGGTAGAATTTTCCTACAACAACGGCTACCAAACATCCTTGAAGATGAGCCCCTTCGAAGCCCTCTATGGTAGACCGTGTAACACTCTAGTCAGTTGGAGTAATCTCGTAAACAGGATTTATTTTGGACCCGACATGTTGAAAGAAATGGAAAAGTAGGTGACTCAGATAAAACAAAACCTGAAGGTCACCTAGAACCGACAGAAAAGTTATGCCGACCAAAAGAGAACTCCAAGAGAGTTCAAAACGGGAGACCATTTATATCTCAGAGTTAGACCCCGGAAGAGTTCCCTGAAAATGGGAGCTTGTTCCAAGTTGGAACCTTGGTATTGTGGACCCTTTGAGGTTCTATATAGAGTGGGACTTGTAGCCTATAGGCTAGCACTTCCTCCCATAGTAAAAGCACATAATGTTTTCCATGTTTCATTATTGAAGAAATATGTACATGATGCTAATCATATAATTGAATGGTCTGTGATCCAAGTGGAACCGGAGGGAGAATTTCTACCAGAACCTCGGTGCATACTTGACAGAAAGGAAACCCCACTCCAAAACCAAGCCATTGCATAGGTCAAGGTGTAGTGGAGACATTTTGGCCCAGATGAGGGTACATGGGAAATGGAGGATGCCATGAGACAGGCATATCCGATTTTGTTTACTTCTATACATGCATGTCATGTTGATAGATAAGAACATTGAGGATGATGTGCCTTTAAGGGGGAGGGAATTGTAACACCCTGTTTCCCCTAGTTTGTAAAAATAACTATACTGGCCAAGAACTGTGGCAAACTCAAAAATGTGAATGTGTGATGTGAATGGACCTAGTGAAAAAGGTCGATGAATGTGAATAATATATTACAGGACCGCTGAGAGAGGATATGCTAAAAAAGAGACCATGATGGCTGAAGAAAGGTGGTGGAAGGAACCTGGAAAGGTGGCATTAACTTCCATCAAAACCAATACCATATTTGGACTTCACTAGCCCAGAGAACCAAGAGTGGCTCGCTGGCCCTGAATTAAATGACTCACCAAGATTGGTAGGTAAATGGCTCCTCATGAGTAATGAGGGATGGGGGGGGGGGTGAACTACCCATCCGTAGAGCCGTTAGGCCTGACCAATGCGAGGGAAATCATGCCACACACAACCTCGCAATAGGAAAAAGACGTGAGGGAGAAGCGATAAGGGGGTAGACGCGAGGGAAGGAAGAGAACTCTAGAAAATACAAAGTGAGTGATAGTAGATAAGGGAGAGAGTATGCCTAGTTCTCAATCACTGGAAAACAAAGATGCAATCTTGTAGCATCATCGTCTCATCTCGTGTGTGGGTAGTGGTAAATCCTATCGAAATCACTGAGCCTATGGCTGGGTGGAAATAAGCACCCCTCTCAGCAGTTGCATTCACATCTGGTGTTATTTCTGATAAGTGCTTTACATCTTGCATCTTGAAATTTATATGCTGACATGTATGCTCACAGTCTATGTAGTTTTATGAGTGGTTTGAGTATAAGACTGCCTGTATAGTGTTTTGATTCAAAAATGGTGATTGCATGCTTGTAATGGAAAGACTACGTATGGCTCATTATTTATAAATCGCTATTTATATGCATACCGATCTAATTGAAACTTCAAGTCTGCATTTGGGGAAATCTATGTCCTTATTCATCCTCAGGTAATACCCTGGATAGATCTCTCTATAGAGAAACCCTTCTTAGAAAGCTCACCAAGAATCTGGAAAAGGATTTGAAAGAGCAAGCCTTAGTAGCCCGGTACGAGGAAGAATTATCCTCTTGAAGTCCCGAAATAGTAGTGTAGGGATAAGTATCGATCGATGGATGAGATCCTGTCGGAAGGACTGCGGTCATTCAAAATCGTTAGATTGGAGGAATAAACGAGGGCGTTAAATTCCTTAACCCTTTTTCTTCCTTCATCTTCGTGAGTGGCGAAGAAATTGGGACCTTAGATCCCCAAGATCCGTGGGAGTATCTGGACCATTGGTTTTTCCACGTCCAGGGAGCAGTGGGAGAGTGTTCAGTGAAGGACAGGTCTGAGCCATTAGATCTATGTCTAAATAGCCGACAACCGTTGGATCTATCAAGAGTTTCACAAGGTTTAAAACCTCGCATGAAGAGTAGTAGAGTGAAATTCCTGAAGTGGTTGTATCGAGATATCGACATTCGGAAGTTCGGGAGTCTAGAGGACGAGAGTTCGGGCACTTGACATAAAAAATTGTGAAACTGCGAAAGAATCTGAGTCGTTTGTCTGAGAGAAAACACATGTCACGAGATCGCCCATATAGAGGGAATCCTTTCGACTTCGTGAGTGGTGAAGTCGCCAGAGGATCAGGAACCCCATCACCTATCACACGTTCGGGGGTTCGAACGTTGAAAGGAGTCATTTTTTACTTCACGAGTAGAGAAGTGCCGAGAGTCGGGAACGGGAGCACATGTGGCAGAACTTCAAGGTGGAGCCCGTGTGATTGACAGGAAGACATGCGTCGCCTGGAGAAGAAATTCAATGCTCTGTTGACTTCTCGCATCTCGGGGATTCACCGGATAGGAGCATGAGCACTAAACCATTTGATTCGTGAAGTCGTGAGTAGCGAGAACACGAGAGGGAAAATAAATATCGCTTCTCGGGGTTTCGCAAGAAGAGAATGCAAGAGTTGGGTGCTCCAACTCACGAAGTCGCGAAGTGTGAAGTGGCGAGGAGGAAAATCTGAACTATTGGATCCAAGAATGGGAAGACTGTTGGATCAGAACTCTGTGGAGATATCGTATATCAGGAGTTCGGGGTTTTGTAGGTTGGATGGGGCCACTTTCGACCATAGAAGCTGCAAAGTGCTGAGAGTCGAGGCTCATGAGAACATGTGGCACATCCATCAGGTGGGGCCCGCGTGATTGACAGGTGGGCATGCGTTACCCGGAAAGGAGTCAACACTCTGTTGACTTCTCGCATCTCGGAGATTCGTGAGATAGGAGCATGAAGGCTCAATGCTCCAACTCGCGAGGTTGCGAGTTTCGAGAAGTGCGAAGAGGAAGTCAACCATTGTTGATTTTCGTGTCTTAGGATTTCAGAGAAGAAGAGCATGAGAACTCGATGCTTCAACCTGCAAGGTTGCGAGTAGCGAAAAGTGTCAAAGGGAAGTCATGCATCACATTTCCCTGAATCATGAAAAGTCGATAAGCGCTTGGCTTTCCTAAGTGCATAGACACGGGACAGGGACATGTGGACAAGACCCCAAGCGGGAAACCTGCCACTTGCTAGCCCTGTCGAGGTTCGGTGTTTCTCCTTGTTGAGGTTTGCAGAGTCGAAAGACTCGACACTCTGGTAGTGTCGAGTCACGAAGAGAGAAAGAATGCCATACTTGCTCGACCTATGGTCGTGGCCCACAATCACATGGAGATGGACAAGGAAGGAACTAGCCTATGCTAAGACCCCCGTAGGTATCTCTGGGATTCTGATCCTTGAGAATTTGATGAAAAATTTTGTTTTCTTTAAGTGGGTATGTGACACAACCTGAACAGTATTTTGGCAAAGTATGTAAGTAGAAAGGCCAATGTCTTGTATGCATAGGTAAGGAATTTTTGGACTATAACACATGCAAGGTTAGGACCTCCAAGACACTTAATCAATGTTCAAGTCCAGTATTCATCCAATTTATTTTGACCATTTAAGGTCTCAGGACCGGCGACTATTCTGAGGAACAAGGAGATATCTAATTCCCTTATCCAATCATATCATAACAATCAATCTTAGAATTCAGTATCAATTATTTAAAATAAAACTTATGCTCAAGAATCGAACAATTCAATATTTTACGATCTAATTATCACACCATACTAAGTCTAAACATCTGCAGGTGACATAAAAGAATTACAAGAAAAAATTCATTGCACCGACTTAAAATTATTCTGTGACTCTAACTTAAACAATATTAGAGGCGTATGTGATTCATTTCCAAAATAATCAATAATCATTGTTTAAATGTCATCAAGATATAAGATCATTAATTTCTTAATACCACAATAATGTCAACCAAACAAGGATGACTACATTAATAACACAATTCCTTTACTAAATGATTATTTATCTTAACTAAGTTTATATTATTATTCCAATCCTAAGACCCTAAAATCTCCTTCCGTACAAGATTTTTAAGGATCAATTTGTAAAGTATCTTTAAAATACTATTAATTTTAAGTTCTCCAATTAAATATGATTAAATGGTCCAAAGAGAAATCATTCTAGATCATCCTTAATTTCTTTTCATTTATCCCCTAAATGTATTGTAATAAGTTATTTATCATACTCATAGAAGTTCTCTAAAAAGGATTTCTATGACAAGGATATATAAATGTAGATGGTTAATTGTATTATTATACATCCTTCATCCCACGCTTTTTAATTCTAACACATAATTAATTATATTCTTAAATAATATTTTCAACAAGAAGATATCAAAATTACCGATTAATGAAATCCTTAAAACCACTAATGTCATGCATTTAATCCTTTATTCTATAATCAAGTAAACTTGTATACAAACCACCGAATTGAGGATGTGTGATCTCAGCGTTAAAGAATTCATTAGTTCCAACTTATTTAAAACAAAGTATAACCACGCGACCTGGACTTCAACTTCTCAATACTCTAAGTTCCTTATTATTCTATATGTACAATTGGATAGTTAACCCCGTCATCTTTAGTTGAATCATTTTAAGCGGAGGTTCTATGCTTGGTGGAAGTGTATGAATACTCCCACATAATAATGAGACAAGAGAATCATCTGAGAAATCAAATCGATCCTATCAGGTAATATAACACCACAACTAAATTAAATGACGTCCATCAAGATATCAATTTGGATCTGCATTCTAAGAGTGAAACAACCCTTTCGAGTAAAAGTCGTGAGGAACTATTTAATTATCAATTTTATAAAAACTGAACAGGAATTGGATTTAAAATCTACAACGAACATCAATAATTCAATCATTGAATTATATAGTAAGGTTAGAGAAACCCAAAAATACATTGATTGATCGAAATTTGATTGTATTAAACTACAAGTGTAAAAATAGGCACAGTAAATGAAGATATGAACATAGACAATCATGATTATTTTTAATACATTCGGATGGATAAAATGATTTCATAACCATGGACGTTTTAAATTCGTATTTGCAATGAGTATTAGAGAACAATTATATTTGTATATATTGTACTTAAAATATCAGAGTTGCAATTGCAATCGTCCATGAATTCCACAATTCGTAATCCAATAAGACGCACATAGGCCATACAAATTTCTAGTATATAAGCCTGCAAAGTTTAAACAACAACCATATTGATTATAGACTTCAACTTGTAAATTTATTTGCAACAATTCTATAATTTCGAATTTCCAGAAGTGAACGCAAGTTTTTAAATTATCCATTAAGTTCTAACTTTTTCCAGAATGTAATTTCTTGACAACGATTCTAAATATTCTAGCATCAGAGCTACAATTTAAATTGGCATAGTTTAATGAATTTCCTTTCAAAAACTGTAAATTAAATTGCAATCAATCTAGAATATTCAAATGATAAATTATCACATAGACTCTTCAATGATCTTAAAAATAATTGTTTGGATTCAGCGATACAATACGATTTTAAGTGGTCGTTATTTCATAATCTTCTAAAATACAAAATTACTCTTTGACAATATAAAACTTCATAATAAAATAGCGTGCCAACAAACACTGAGGTTGAATATGCCCTTCTATACTTGTGATCCTTCTATACTCATGCTTCCTAATCACTGAAATTTCACTAGTACCTCCCATCCAATGCTAGAGGTACTCTTCTTCCCCCTTAGCCCCCCAAGTTGAAAAGGGGCCACTCAAAATAAACCAGCAAACAATAGCTCCAAGTCTTTCCTCGCAAGGAAGAGCTTCCACTCTTTCTACAAGCTTGGTATCCCAACTCTCTCAAGTAAAACATAGTCCGCGAAATTTTGGCAACATAACATTACCAAGCATAAGTGTGCTCCACTTCCCTTCTACCCCATTTTCTTCATAGAAAAATCCCCCATGACACATGTCCTCATGCACAATTAATTAATTTTTTTATTAATTGAATTAGGATTATTCACCCACACACTTGTCACACTCTCCCCAAGTTGCACAAGTAATTATTATTTTTATTTTAATTAAAAAGCCAATTTCCTTCACATTCCCCAATGTGTTACTATTTTCTCTCTTAGTTGTCCCTTTGATCCCCAAATTCTCATTTAATGAGTGTCTCCTAACTAGATCTTAGTTAGATTTGGATTAGGAGTCTTATTGTAGTTAGAATGGTGATAGGTTGACTCAAGATTCTATTCTATGTACACCTATTCTCTCAATTTATTATTTATTTCTAATATAAAAATCCGTTTTATTAATTTCATGCACACATGTGCATTTTATCGAGCCTTTAAATTTTATTCTTCCTTTTCCTAGAGTTGATTATATTCTCAAATATTTTAATTTATGTCATAATTCATTTAATCCTTTATTTAAATTTAGACTTAGAATTAATCTTAGAATGAGGATTAGAATTTTGTTAGGCTTTAATTAATTAATAATTTACTATTCAATTAATTATTTATTATAACAAGATCTATTCATTTCAATGTTTTCTAGGCCACCTAGATTTATTGACTGAAGTTTTTAATGACGCGACATGCCCTTTAGGATGCACCTCTATGCTCCAAGGGTGTCAGTCGCCCTAGACTGACTTTGGAAGTTTTTACGACCCTTGGAGTCAATGCTCCACTCGTTCGACCTTGTGAGAGACTAAGAGATTCTAAGGAATAAGGACTCTTCCTTATTGTTTACCCCTTAGAAAACTTCATGAGTGATTGTCTCAGTCTGCCCTCATGACATCGTGGACCTATTGAACTATTTAATATTTAACCTACCGTTCAAACCATGGCGAGAGTGCTAGTAGTTTTTGACAAGGATGCTTCCACACATCTCCCTCATTGTATAGTTTTTGTGCATGACCCCTTAACTCCTTATGTGAGTCGGATTAGCAAGCATCATCAAGCCTACATCCACTGAAAAAACACTGTCAGTAATCCATATACATAAATCATACCAAAATCAATCATATATCACATGTGTGTAAATGAAATACTCAAACAATACAACCCACTCCCTGACTCAACACGGAGTTCAAGAAAATCCATTGATGCCATCAACATCCATAACTTGTCATGTGTCCTGCACACTCAGGAAAACTTGTCAACATTATCTGCCAATACATATACATTAATATAGATATAATTCAAAATACATCACCATCATCATATATAACCCATAAATCGAAACGAAATCATATTATACCATAATTGAATAACTTGTACAAAATTGTCCTCAACGAATATGTCAATAAATGTGTGCTCAGTAGAGCGATATGTTACAAAATCTACGTATAGGGTGTGGATTCTCCAGTCTATTCTACTAGATTTACTTCATTGTTCAAACTCATAATTGTCTTACATTTACCCTTTTTATGCCATTGGAAGAAATTAAAGCCATGTCTCCTTTTTCTTTATTTTGAATTAATTTTTGTTGTTGTTTCTATTTTGAAAAGTTGTAGTAGTTGTTATATGTTTATAACTTAATTCATTCATGCATTATAGATAGTTCAAAATTGTTGAATGGTGCTGGGAAGATATTACTAGTATCTAGACTTCATTCTAGATTTTCGATAGTTTGAAAATCATCGATTTAGGCTGGGAAAAGAATACTCGTATCCAATTTATTTTTCATCGCATCTTATCTACTCACAGAATATATTTCCTCATCTTATATATCTTGTATGTCTTCTATGGACATGGAATCTATCTTCTCATATGTTTTTTAAACAAAATTGGCTCGAAAGTTGGCTTAATCTATCTGAGTGTTCAAACCAACATCAACACCATAAAAAAATGATCCTAAATTTTCTCCTATTGCATTCCTAATTTCAGGCTACTTTTTTACCTAGGTTCAATGGGAACACACCCTATTTCCCATTCCAGTATTGGTCTAGCATTATTTTCTTAATCCATGGCCTCCATCATGAGTAGTGTATGTGTCCAAGGTTTTTCAATTATGGACTTTCACCCATTGCCTCATGTGGAATTGGCTTCTTCTTGACCAACACGGGAAGGACTTTACATTCTTATTCTTCTCCTTGGAACAAATTAAACATGTGAATCTCTCTACAGATTCAGTAATTCAATTGATTTTCCATCATCATGGTTAGGTTTAACCTTTGGTCTTCTTATAGGTCTAGTGAGGATGAGGCTATACACAATTTTTCTTGGATTTTCATGATCTTGGCTCTCAACTTAACAATCTTTTATGAGTTTTGGGTATTTATCTTTATGGGATGAACATTTTTTATTCCTATGAAACTATCTATGATTGCAAGCCTAAACACTATAACTAAATATTCTTTGAAGGAACAATTGAATTCATACGTGTATTCAAATTATTTTGATGTTGATGCCTATGAACTTATTGATTTTAGTTTGATAGATTTGATTGATACATAGAGGCATATTTATAAAAAAAATAAAATTAATAAGGACACGATGTATGATTATAGTATGTAACTTCTTCATGATTTCAAAGAATATGAATTGTTAACAAAAATCATTTATAGTGTTTACAATATTAGGATTTTAAATGGAATTGAAAAAGGGATAGATCTATCAAAAATCCAAATCAAGTTACTATCCAATGTATCTTTCTTTAACTATACACAATAATTTAGGGATATAATGCAACTAATTCACCTATTTACTTTTCAAATAAATACATATAAAGGGGAAAGAAAAGATTGAGACGTTTGAACAAATCAAATGAGGATTGGTGCATTAAGATAAGATTGGTTATGAATTTTCATATGGTGTTTAGTAATTAATTTATTAGGTACTGATTGACTTCAACACATGTCTCTAATGGTAATTCTTGGCTAGGGGATGAGAGGGTTATAACTCCTAGACCTTAGTATTTCCCTTCTCTATATCCTAGTGTATAGGTATTTTCATTTCAATTTATATGTGGCTAGATGGTCTATTTATGGAATATAGATAGGTTCTAGTCTAATCTTCTTATAGAACCACTAGTGAAACAACAAGCTAAACTGCCTATGCAAAACATGTCCATGTACATGGAAATGACTAAATTCAGGTTCGTCCATGCACATGGTCAGGCTCGATTTCAGGCCTGACCATGTACATGGACATGACTGAATTCGGGCATGTCCATGTGCATGGACATGGTCAAATTCGGGCATGTCCATGTGCATGGACATGGCCGAATCTGGTTCTGTCCATGTGCATGGACAGGGATGAACTTGGCCATGTCCATGTACTTAAACAACCTCCTAGGAAGAAACAAAATTGTAAACAAAAGGTTGTATAAAATGAACATGGTACTTACACAACCTCCTGGGCACAAACAAAACTGTAAATATAAGGTTGTATAAAGAAGACATTGTAGCATCTTGTATCATGAAGTCTAGTTAATGCATGAAGTCTAGGATCGATAGGTATAGGTTCATACTTCCTATAGGTTCATGCATAG
>JZKD02S2196101.1:0-23593 GCA_000966675.3 Picea glauca
AAAAAACATTGAGAGAAGCGTTCCAAGATCGACATAGTTTTCATGACTTGGGAGGTTAGGAAGGTCGGTAATGTGAAAAATATTTTTAAAATGGGATCTAATATGAGTATATGTAGGGAAATCCAAGAGGTAGTTTTTTTCATCTTCTACCCGCTTAGTGTCACAAAGGTGACATATTCTCTCATCCCATGGTGTTTTGAGAGTTGTCCAATGCCAAGTTTCACTATGTAGTTGGTGAGAGTTTGTTCTTATTTTAGCGATGTTGATTTTCTTCTTTGCATTTTTGAAAATTGAGAGGTAGTTTTGATCTTCTAAATTATGGTTGACCACCTCCTTCTAGTATGTAGTATCTTAATTTCCTTTTATCCACTAATTCTTTATCACACCACATATTCTCCTTAAATTTAGAAGTGATAATATTTGTAATATTATCGATATTCTGTATGATGGTTTCTTCTTGTATTCCCCAATGATTTAGCCAACATTTGACATCTTTATGCCATCCTTGCTTGAGCCACTCATGATTTTGGCTAGAGTTTGAAGCAATTTTGAGGAGTCTATTGCCATATATTATAATAATAATACATTATTAATATATAACGAAAGAACACATTATTATTGATATATAATAATAATGGAAATATAATAAATAACTGATAATAGATATCATACAATAAAGAAAAAAAGTACTAATAATATAAAATATTCCACATTAGTATTTCAAAGATATTGAACATGTCTTGAGATGATCTCACCAAGATCTTAACTAAGCGAAGGTTTACATATGGTTAAATATTGTCAAATATAAATATAACATATAATCATCCTTGACTTTTATATGTCCAACTCAACTATTATGGTTGACTCAATTCTTTGAAATTCTATTGGTTATTGAATTTTAAACTCAACAAACATGGTTTTTATTATAAGGCCCATTTTTGGAGCAAATTTCTTCTAATGGTTTTGGGCTCTAAAAACAAAGATATAACCACATCAGGTGATTGCTTGGATCTCATTGTTAGAGACAATAATCATTGTCCAAGTTAGATATCATTGGGATTCTCTTGCATGGGTGACTATCAATTGTGTTTTGAGTTATTAAATACTTTCGTAACTAAGCCAAGTTGTTCCAAGCACTAAATAAATGTAAAATGACCCCAAAAAAGCCACAATGACCCATGTTAGTTGAATCCACATATAATATAGTATTTAAGGCCAATCCTATATTTTAATGGATAGGCTGGACATATGTGGTCTTATTTGAGGCAAATAAATAAATATTTCTTTTTAGGTCTTCCTTGATTGCATTGCTTGCAATTTCCATAATGGCCATGGTAACCTCCTTGATATCCACCTTGACCTTGATACACTCTATCACCTCCTCTGTGTGGTTGGCCCTGGTTATGTTCTTTCACTTGTGCATGATAGATTGTTTTGTAATTAGGTTTGGTTCGACCATTGTGTTGATGTTCAATTGTATTGTGTGTCAGTTTTTCACAAATGGTACACCATTTAGGTTTAATGTTTTTCAAAATTTCGGGTAGTCTTTTGTTGTGTTGTTTATGATAATCTGACATATTTCATAGTAATATTCAATTTGGACCAATCTAAAGTTTGGATATTTTTCGTTTGAATCACGGTGTTTGCAATAATCTTTAGTGTGGCCTTCATTCATGAAGAAGGTGCGTTGCAACTCACTTCTCCTTAAGGTGACATATTGCAATACAATTTGCATCATCTCCAGTTTCTCTTCAACTTTCTTTTCTAAGGAGGGTGTAGTCTGATCATGATTAGATTCAATTAGTTGTTCTTTCTTAAGGACATTCACATGATTTCATTTCATGCATACATAATGATGCTCTGATTCTTTGAAGTAATCTCACAACACACCACTGTATGAGTAACTCTTTGTAGATGGGGTATGAGGTCTGACTAAGTATATCCTTAAATCATTTGTTGTATTCTTGTACTGATTCTATTGGAATTTGTTAGATTTCTTTCAATTTTTGAGTTGCCAAGTTCTTGTTGTCTTGTGTTTTGTTTTGGATCTGGTTTGGTTATCAATGAAATTCATAAACCATGTTAGGGATGTTTACCTTAGAGCCCCAATAGATGAACCAATGTCTTATGGGATCTTCATCTCCTTCATAAAGGGGTAGGTGATGGTGTGCCATTTTGTTTGTTTTCGAGGGTTTTAACTATAACTACAGTGGAGGCGTTGATAGGGTTGAATGCTTCAATTTTCAACTGGATTTGTCTTCTTATTGTTATTATTCACTTTGGTTGATACTTTTTGGACTTCTTGTCTCGCTGCGTCTATCTGATAAGGTTGGTATTTATATTTTATGAAAATGATTCTTTATGGTCACATCTTTTCGTCACAACTCTCAGTTGATAGCATTCTCTCTTCTTCAGTGATTAAATTTGGTAAAGCAACAAGCTGTGAGATTCTTCATCCGAATAAGTATGCCATTGTTACCATCTTCGGTTACAACATTTATCCAATTTGTTGAAGTTTTGCAACTTCGGGTAGTCATTCTCCATAAGAAAATACAAATAAACCATTATAGAAGACCCCATAATGCACTAGAAAAAAAAACATGACAAGAAGACCAAGTCGGCCCATTGGAACATTTGTAAAGGAAACAAAATAAATAAAATAAAGTTAAAAGGCAAAAAATGACAAGTCAACCTTGCCAGTAAAATAAGGTGAATTGACTAGTATAAATAAAGGCAAGTTCTTTTCATTATTACACATCTCATCAACTCTCCTATTCTAGTGTGCATTTCCTAGTTTCTTCGTGCCATTTGCCAGTTACAATGTCAGTTATCAACTACCAGTTGCACTATCTTTGTCCAGTGATGCGAATGCTTGAGGGTTCTTCCTCACACTAGGGAGTAACTTTCTATGTGCTTGAATTCTTCATTTTTCTGGTGATGTATTTCTGAACTTGTATTAAATTTTTTCTAGAGAAAATTTTGTTGGGTTTTTTCTCCCGAGTTCAGTTTTTCCTAGGATAAATCTTGTGTCTATTGTATATGGCTATCTATCTATGATTCTATTATTTCTGCTGTAGTTTTATTTTAGTTGAAATTTTTAGCATGTAATTATTCTATGATAATAGTGATATTAAAATATGTTCGAAATCATAAGGTAATAATTATCAGATCTGGAAATTTGAAAATTCAACATGGTTTCAAATCTTTGTCGAGATTTGTTGCTACACATGAAATTTTCCACTACTCAGATTTGCACTTGTCAAGCTCGTTGAGAATTTATTGTAGGATGTTGGGACTGATTTTGTCACAGAGCAACTTGCCTTACCCTAGCACATCTATTGCACTTCACATTTGGTCAAACTTGAAATTTTAGGGTTTTAGGCTTATTGACATTTTTGTGGACATTGAACCTTCTGTTTGAGATTTTGTGATTTCGTCATGCACTGATGGTGTACTTTCTAAGAGTTGGAGGAAGCAGTGGTGATGTATCCTACAATGTATGACAACTCAAAATCAAATGGAACAACAACAAGACTCCAAGTTTGCATATTAGGTTTGATATTTTATATTGTTGCATCTTAAGTAAATGCTGTAACTGAGACAACAATCTTTAGAGGACTATTGTTGATGAGTACTATTTATTAGTAACATTTGAATATTGTTGGTGCGATGATAATTATTGTTTAATAATAATGATGTAATTGTTTGCAAGATGAATTAATCTCTTCGCTAGCCTAGTAACCCCATGAAAAGGTTAAATTCCATGTAGGTTACCATGGAGATGTTCTTGTTTTGTTCTTGTTTCGGGAAGGTTAGCGTGGAGGACTGATTGGTCACAACACTAGAAAAGTGTTGTTCTTGTCTTTTGTTCTTTTTCTTGTTACATGTAGGTTACCGTGGAGGAATGATTGGTCACAACACTAGAGGAGTGTTGTTCTTTTTCTTGTTCTCGTCTAGTCACATGTGATAGCTCTGAGAGGGAGCTATAGTGATGATTGCAGGTGGAAATAGATTTGATGGTCTCTAGTTTGACACATCGAGCAGACTTCCTAGACATGGAGTTGTGGACATGACAATATACATCCATGTATCGAAGGAGAAGAATGTTAGAAATAAAGACATGTGCTAGTTTTTCCATAGACAATATAGAAATATTGTCACCTAACCATAGGTACAAAGACCAGCCCCGAGCACCTTAACCTTGACAGACAAAATAATTCCAGAAGTAGACGAATAAACAACCAAGGTAGCACACCTTTCTCCAAGGCTAGAGCACCAAGAAAGAATATACAAAGACCAAGAAGAAAGTCCAAACCATAACCAAGAGAAAGACCAACCAAAAACCAAAATCTCAGTTGCAGCAGCTGCACTCCCTCTCCAAGCTTGCGCACCACTAGTCTTATGCATTTTTGAGTGAGTGAGTGTCAAATGAGCTCTAACACCCTCTATTTATATTGATATATCTCACTTGACTGGGTCGAATTATCTTTCTGGAGGCTGATAACTCAATATTAAATATTCTCTTGAGTCGACTTGTCTTCTAGGTTTATTGTCAAATGTTTTAAGATTTCTCTTGCTTCTTGAAATATTCTAGTCTTGTCAAAGGTTACACGTGAAGGTTAATACCTCCCACAACTACCATAATATCAACACTCCCTCCTATCTAGGGAGGTATTAAAGGAAATGGTCATGAGCACAAACAAACCATTCAACCGGTAGAATCATCATAGCCACACATGCTATCTCATGATCACATAGATCAACTCATGAGCAACACCATCACTATTAATATCATCTGATAACATCAATTGCATCATCTCTCGAAGCCATACTCCATCTGAATAATCGTGCATGATGCTAAATAAGTCACTCTCTCCACATAGTGATACAAGAACCATTCTTCTTATCCGGACATATGTACTAGAAGAATAATTGTTCCAACAGATGTTGGAAGTCACGCCATGGGCTACAAGGACTATTCTTCTAATTTGGACACATTCCCTAGAAAAATGATTGTCTTGGACCATTTTCCCTTCAACCACTACTGTGAACTTAGCGAAAATGTCTATCCTGTACCAATCTTTCCACTCTAGTCACTGCTGTGAAATCAGGGAGACGAACGATTCTTATAATCCAGACATACATCCTAGAAGAATAGTTTTCCATGGTACATTAACAATATGTAAACCTGGACCATTCTCAACAAGGAGAATGTCTTTCCACCAACAATATTTTAACCTGGACCATCCTCCACAGCAAGGATGTCTGTCCACCAACAATCTATCCTTTGTGGACTATTCTCCTCCTAGAGAATGTCTGTCCATTAGCACACTGACTATCCATATAGCTGGAAATCATCTCCAACACTAGTGGTAGTTTGCATGGAAATCAAAACAATGCCATCCAATAGAAAAAAAATGTGTATATCCATAGTACTACACAACTACTACCCAGTGGTACACAACCACTCCTAGTAGCACACGACTACTAACCAATGACACATTATTTGGATCACATCCACCACATTAGCATACAACTATTGTCCAAAAACATACAATCTCCACAACAATCATATCATCTGATATCAACCTGCATAAACAATATCAAGATACAAACTAAGTCATCTGGGCCATTCTTCCACTCACATTTGTGAGATATGGAAGAGAACATGCCCTAAGAAAGTAAAACATCAACCATGGGCTATCTGGACTATTCTTCCCAAGCATAGAAGAATAATTGTCCCTGATTTCTGATCCTGGACCATTCCTCCGACACTAATCATAGTGTAACATGGAGAGAATCAGTCTTCCCTAGGGAATGCATGTCCTTGATTGCTGAATCTGGACCATTCACCTAACTGGGCCATTCCTCCGACACTAATCACAATCCAACTTGAAGAGAATGAGTCTTCCCTAGGGAATGGATGTATCTGATTGGTGAACCTAGACCATTCATATAACTGGGAAATTCTTTCAGCACTAATCACAATGCAACTTGGAGAGAATGAGTTTGCCATAGGGAATGACTGTTCATACCATTTCCTATGGAAATGAATGTCCTGCACCAACCTCCAAATGAGACCATTCTTCGAAAATGCTCACAACTGTGAACTTCGAAAGAATGACTTCCCAGCGAGGTGGACCATTCTACTTGACCACTACTCAGAGTGACTGCCAAGAAGAATGATTGTCCTCGACCTTTCCCCCACACTATCCACATAGGGAATCACTGCCTTTTTTACATCAACAAACTATCAGACCATTTTCATTACAAAAATGACTATTCGATCTGGACCATTTTCCGAACTGGAAAATGACTGCCCATTAGAAATCTTGAACCACTTTCCGGACTGGAAAGGAATTGCCCAACCTGGACCATTTTCCAAACTGGAAAATGACTGTCCATAAATCAATAACATATCAATGCTCCCTCCCAACCTGGGAGTAATCAATTCATTTTTCAATAAGGAAGTCCTCTCCATGAGCTCAGCTTGTCCCTTAAGTACACAAACTTTTTATCTTGGATAGAGGCTTTACCAAAATATCTGCTATCTGCTCATCTGTGGAGATATACTGGAGAACCACTTCTCCCCTTTGGAATTTATCATGGAAAAAATAATTCTTGATCTCAATGTGCTTCGACCTATCATGGAACACCGGGTTCTCTGAAATCTTCACATAGCTTTGATCATCACAATATATCATAGTCAAATCCATCACCTGATCAGAAAGTCTAGAAACCAACTTACAGAGCCACACTTCTTCCGTACAAGCATCACAAGATGCAATATACTCTACTTCTGTAGTGCTAAGTGCAACAGACTTCTGCTTCTTGCTAGCCCATGACATCATGGCAAAGCTCAAACTGAAACATATCCAAGTAGCACTTCTTCTGTCATCTACACTCCCTACCCAATATGAATTGATAAATCCATGCAACTGTATATCATAACTTAAATTTCCCACAAAAAAAATCAAGTTGAGTATTCTCCAAACACATTAACGAGCCAATCAATTTTCGATATAGAGACGAGTCTACTGGATTAGAGTCTGTCAACTTCTTTAGATATATCATCATGGGGGTTTTCCATGGATTTTCAATCCATCATCCCGGACTTCTGAAGAACCATTTCAATATACTTCCTATGTCATAAGAAGTTTTCACCACTCTTCTGTTGTACATGAGAGGCTCTGCACCAAGTTTCCTTGAATCCATACAATGTCTTCTTCCATCTGCATACAAGGGTATCTTTCTGGTATATCTAAAAACCTTGAGGTTTTTCTATATACGTTTCTTATTCAATTACTTTTTTGAGAAGAATAACCTTTACATTCATCTGATGTAAACTCCAACCCATGGATACTGCAGGAGATATAATGGCTTAGGTAGAGGTATATCTGGTTACTAGAACAAGTTGTCATCGTAGTCTTCTCCCTCCTATTGGGAGAAACCTATAGCCCCAAGTCTCACCTCGTATCTATCAATTCTTAAGTCTTTTTCACAATTTCTCACATACATTATTATTCATCACAACTTCCTTCCATTCCTCCTGCTTGACTGCTTCTAGTGGGCTCAAACTGGTTCAAACTGGGTTCAAACTGCTTCTAGTTTGCTAGCTGAGGGTACCAAGAGGTTCTCTAGGATAGGGCGCACTAGGATATCAAGGAATTAGGTCAAATGATTCATCATAAGTGCCCGAACACAAGGGTTAGGGTTTGTTGCAACTGCATAATAAAAAAACCTAGTTGTAGTTGGAACTAGTGCCATAATGAGCTTAACAAATAACTTCCCAATATATCTTCCAGTGCTTAGACTATATGAAGATAGTGTGGGCCCATAACCTGTTAGAAATAAATATATGTGCTCATTTTTCCATAGACAATATAGAAATATTATCACCCAACCATAGGCACAAAGGCCATCCCCGAGCACCTTAACCTTGATAGAAAAAATAATTCGGGAAGCAGACCAATAGCCAACCAAGGTAGCACACCTTTCTCCAAGGCTAGCGCACCAAGAAAGAATAACCAAATACCAACCAAAAAGTAAAAACCATAACCAAGAGAAAGGCCAACAAAAAATCAAAATCTCAGTTTCAATAGCTGCACTCCCTCTCCAAACTTGTGCATCACTAGACTTATGCAGTTGTGACTGAGTGAGTGTCAAATGAGCTCTAACACCCTCTATTTATATTTCTCTATCTCACTTGACTAGGCCGACTTCTCTTTCTGGAGGCTAATAACTCAATATTAAATATTCTCTTAACCCAAATTATCTTCTAGGGTTATTATCCAACGTTTTAGGGTTTCTTTTGCTTCTCGAAATATTCTAGTCTTTTCAAAGGTTACACATGGAGGTTAATACCTCCCATAATAACCATAATATCAACAAACAGGGCGAAGTTAGAACCTTCTAGAAAGAAGGATACTTTTTATGGGATACAAAGAGTCTCATATTGATATTGATAATGAGGAGAAGGAGGCTCCGAAGGATGAATGTACAGATACCTCTAGTCCATTTGTTCATCCTTCATACTATCAAGAGAAGTAAGTAGAGCCAGCACAACCAATGGATCTACCTATAGATGTTACAGTGACTAGGAAAAGAACAACATGGATTCATGATACTTTGATGCAGTGAGACATACAAATCCCTGTGATACTTTCAGGGAGAGAAAATGAACTCAAATGTTCTCGAGTTACATGGAGTCACATCATTGATTCCAAACCTTCCTGTTATGAAGAGGAGTAGGTGGTTCCACTAGTGGTGAGGTAGATGGCCCCACCAAGTGCCAACTTAGAATAAGACAAAGTTCAGAGGGAGTCATCCCTCAGTATCCAATGGGGAGGAGCATCCTCCCATGACAATTTATAGGAGTTGAAACTTTCGAGGAGGTCAATAGGTGCAGAGGGAGTAGATGGCTCCAAAGATTGTACAGATTCAGAAGGAGTCAATTTTCAGAGGGATCATGTAGAATTAGAGTGAGCCTAATCTTAGAGAGAGTCATTTGGCTCAGAGGGAGATCCAATCATTTAGAGGGAGTCCCCCCCCTCAAGTTCAGGTGGGAGAGAGACATATTCTAGAAATGATAGAAAGGTTTCATGCGTTGAGGAAGCCAGATAGAAGCTTCAGAGGAAGGAGGCTTCTAGGAGATGTGAGACCTCCAGGGAGGATCCATTAGTTTTAGTAGACTTTGATATAGTGACAGAGGAGGCATCTAGTCAGGAGGACTGGAGTATGGGTTTTTCCTTAGTCACAGAGGGAGAAACCAGTGAGGTAGCAAGCCTGTAGGTTTGTGAGGATGCCATGGTGAATGAGTATCAATCCCTCATGATTAGTTTTGATACCTAAGGATAATTTTGTGGTGACTTCCAAGTGAATCTACAAGATCAAGCATGTAGTAGATAACATCATCGAGAACCACAAAGCGAGATTAGTGGAGAAATATTCCCTCAGAAAGAGGGAGTGGATTATGAAGAGACTTTTTCCTCTAGTCGCCAGGTACACATCCATCAATACTATCATTTCTCTTACTTCTGTGATGGGTTGGAAATTACATTAGATGGTTGTGAAAGACCACTTTCTTCAATGGTGTGATTGAGGAGGAAGTGTACATAGAGAAACCTTAGAGCTTTGTGATACATGGGAATAATTCTCATGTTTGCAGATTAAAGAAAACATTGTACATAATCAAGCATGCACCCAGAGTGTGACACTCCCAGATTGATGGAAACTTGATGAGTTTGGGATTCACTGAGAGTGATGCAGATACAAACCTTTACTAAAAGGTTGTAGATAATGATCCAGTGATCTTACTATTGTATGTTGAGCAGTGTGTCTCACTAACAAGTGTAAGAGGGAGTTGGATTCATACTTCGAGGTGGAGGACCTTGGCTGGATTCATTATTTCTTTGGATTATAGGTGCGACAAAGATTAAATGAGATCTTTCTCAGTCATGGGATACTGATGAGGCTCGATATGATGCACTGGAAGTCCATGGATACACCTATGGAGACAAATTTGAATAAGTTGAGTGATTCTACTCCAAATTTAGACTTGGTGGATCCCACGATATACATGAAGTTTATTGGATCCTTGATATACTTGGTTAACACCAAGTTGGATATTTTCTTTGTAGTGAGAATCCTGATCCAATACAGATGAGCCATGGTAGTTCCATTGGGTTGCAACAAAGCTCGTGGTTTGAGATATGTCTCATATGGTGAAGTGAGGCTGTAGAGATATACAAATTCCGATTGAGGAGGGAGTGCAATTGACAGATTTAACACATTAAGGTGATGCTTGGGATCAATGATGATTTCATGGATAAGTTGAGAAGGAGTTTTATGTAGCACTCAATACAATATATGTGAAGTATATTGCAACCAGTGTCGCAAGTCATGAAGTGGTGAAAATTTAGAAGCTTATTGTTGGACTTCATTCGAGACATGATGCATAAGGGAGCAGTAACACATATCCACAGATGAGCAGATAACGTACATTCAGAGGGGTGTACCTATGAATGTCTCCCTCAGTGAGAGGGAGTGTTGATCATTTTAAGCATCAGGAAGATATTCATAGGAGTGTACATGTGGTCAAGGAACAGTCTTAGAAGGACATAAGAGTTGAGGTTTTGTTGTTTCTCAAGGAGGAAGCATAGGGTGTCATTCTCCTAGAATTGGTAGTGTAACTAGTGGAGAATGAAAAATTCACTTACAAGATTTTACCTATAGTGAATTCACTCACAAGAGTCTACTTGTGGAGGTGAGTGGCCTAGGCATAGTTTTTCAGGGTATTCCTCCAGTGTGTGGCTGCATCAGGCATCATTCTCCTAGGATTGGTAGTTTAACCAGTGGAGAATGAAAAATCCACTTATATGGGTTCACCTATAAGTGACACTCACTCACAAGGGTGTACTTGTGGTGGTGAGTGGCCTAGGTAAGCATTGGGCAGACCTTGTCCTAGATATGGCCTAGGGAGAAGGATACATTTACTTCCGTGGTAAATGGGCCCAATTATAGTCCTTACTTATAGGAGTTTACCTGTGGAGTCAAGGTGCTTGAGGTGCTTCCACGTGTCATATAGCATCATATGCCATTCTCTCAATATCGATAGTTTAACCAACAAATAATGGTAGATTCACTCACATAGGTTTACGTGTGGTGAAATTCACTCACAAGGGTGTACTTGTGGAGGTGAATGGTCTAGGTGTGGTCTTCATTGAGACCCTAGGTACTAGACACAGTTGTGTGGATATGGATCATTAATATGGCTCATGAAGAAAATTTTCTATGACAGAAGAAATCCAAGTATGGAGAATGTCTCTCTCGTTGGGAGGAAGTTTGAATTTTTGCAACTTTGGGAAGACATTATTCATAATAAAATAAAAAGAAACCATTATAGAAGACCCGAATACACATTGATGCAAGACCAAGTTCCACATGTAAGCGATGCTAGAGGGTTTCTCTAACAATGATATTTTATTGATATGAGTTTGGTGTTCTACACATCGCTAGACCCGACTCGTTGACTTCCATACTTTCACTATTCTTCGAGAGTCGAAGGGCTCCAAATCCAGACTCTACCAACTATAGATATTTGTCCAACTTAGGAATCATCGAGGCTACTTCCACTTCTACATCTAGTCAATTGCCATCAAAATTGGATAATTTCAGTATCTAAATGACTCTTCAATCCCTAGGACCTATTCCTCTTCAGGTTCAATGAGGGTTTGTAGCATCACATATTTCATCCCTTCTTTTCTGTCTTTTGTCCCATTCAATTTTTTGTAGATCGATTGTGGGTTTATTTTGATGCATTCTTCTGATAGTGATTTTGTTTTTTTTCTTCATCTAAAATATATTCTCTTTTTCTTTTAGTCGATGCTTGTGTCATCCCTTTCTCTGGCATGCTTGCATTGTCTTCTTCAATGTAATTCGACTAGAGTTTTATTTCACTTGAGGAATATCACAATAAAATACCCCTCCATCATCGACATTGAGTTTACTATTAGAGTAGGTCGTGGTTCAACGATATGTCTGATGTCCTTATTAATAAAAAACTTATGCAATAATTCCGGTGCTATACAAAGGAAACTATCACAGAGGTCATCATAAAACCATCTGTTTACATTGTCCACGGATGTATGCTCTTCTATTGTTTGTTCTTCAAAAAAATATTTTACAATTTACTCGACCCATTCGTAGAGGTTAATTTTACCACTGTTAATTAACATGGAAAACAATTCCTTGCCCTTAATTTGGTTATTCATGTGCAACTTTATTAATGTATTTCTTTATTTCCTCAGGTATTGCTTCCACAAATTTCTCGTGAGTTTCAGTGAAAAACTACACCNAGCTTGTCCCTTAAGTACACAAACTTTTTATCTTGGATAGAGGCTTTACCAAAATATCTGCTATCTGCTCATCTGTGGAGATATACTGGAGAACCACTTCTCCCCTTTGGAATTTATCATGGAAAAAATAATTCTTGATCTCAATGTGCTTCGACCTATCATGGAACACCGGGTTCTCTGAAATCTTCACATAGCTTTGATCATCACAATATATCATAGTCAAATCCATCACCTGATCAGAAAGTCTAGAAACCAACTTACAGAGCCACACTTCTTCCGTACAAGCATCACAAGATGCAATATACTCTACTTCTGTAGTGCTAAGTGCAACAGACTTCTGCTTCTTGCTAGCCCATGACATCATGGCAAAGCTCAAACTGAAACATATCCAAGTAGCACTTCTTCTGTCATCTACACTCCCTACCCAATATGAATTGATAAATCCATGCAACTGTATATCATAACTTAAATTTCCCACAAAAAAAATCAAGTTGAGTATTCTCCAAACACATTAACGAGCCAATCAATTTTCGATATAGAGACGAGTCTACTGGATTAGAGTCTGTCAACTTCTTTAGATATATCATCATGGGGGTTTTCCATGGATTTTCAATCCATCATCCCGGACTTCTGAAGAACCATTTCAATATACTTCCTATGTCATAAGAAGTTTTCACCACTCTTCTGTTGTACATGAGAGGCTCTGCACCAAGTTTCCTTGAATCCATACAATGTCTTCTTCCATCTGCATACAAGGGTATCTTTCTGGTATATCTAAAAACCTTGAGGTTTTTCTATATACGTTTCTTATTCAATTACTTTTTTGAGAAGAATAACCTTTACATTCATCTGATGTAAACTCCAACCCATGGATACTGCAGGAGATATAATGGCTTAGGTAGAGGTATATCTGGTTACTAGAACAAGTTGTCATCGTAGTCTTCTCCCTCCTATTGGGAGAAACCTATAGCCCCAAGTCTCACCTCGTATCTATCAATTCTTAAGTCTTTTTCACAATTTCTCACATACATTATTATTCATCACAACTTCCTTCCATTCCTCCTGCTTGACTGCTTCTAGTGGGCTCAAACTGGTTCATACTGGGTTAAAACTGCTTCTAGTTTGCTGGCTGAAGGTACCAAGAGGTGCTCTAGGATAGGGCGCACTAGGATATCAAGGAATTAGGTCAAATGATTCATCATAAGTGCCCGAACACAAGGGTTAGGGTTTGTTGCAACTACATAATAAAAAAACCTAGTTGTAGTTGTAACTAGTGCCATAATGAGCTTAACAAATAACTTCCCAATATATCTTCTAGTGCTTAGACTATCTGAAGATAGTGTGGGCCCATAACCTGTTAGAAATAAATATATGTGCTCATTTTTCCATAGACAATATAGAAATATTATCACCCAACCATAGGCACAAAGGCCACCCCCGAGCACCTTAACCTTAATAGAAAAAATAATTCTGGAAGCAGACCAATAGCCAACCAAGGTAGCACACCTTTCTCCAAGGCTAGCGCACCAAGAAAAAATAACCAAATACCAACCAAAAAGTAAAAACCATAACCAAGAGAAAGACCAACAAAAAATCAAAATCTCAGTTGCAATAGCTGCACTCCCTCTCCAAACTTGTGCATCACTAGACTTATGCAGTTGTGACTGAGTGAGTGTCAAATGAGCTCTAACACCCTCTATTTATATTGCTCTATCTCACTTGACTAGGCCGACTTCTCTTTCTGGAGGTTAATAACTCAATATTAAATATTCTCTTGACCCAAATTATCTTCTAGGGTTATTATCCAACGTTTTAGGGTTTCTTTTGCTTCTCAAAATATTCTAGTCTTTTCAAAGGTTACACATGGAGGTTAATACCTCCCATAATAACCATAATATCAACAAACAGGGCGAAGTTAGAACCTTCTAGAAAGAAGGATACTTTTTATGGGATACAAAGAGTCTCATATTGATATTGATAATGAGGAGAAGGAGGCTCCGAAGGATGAATGTACAGATACCTCTAGTCCATTTGTTCATCCTTCATACTATCAAGAGAAGTAAGTAGAGCCAGCACAACCAATGGATCTACCTATAGATGTTACAGTGACTAGGAAAAGAACAACATGGATTCATGATACTTTGATGCAGTGAGACATACAAATCCCTGTGATACTTTCAGGGAGAGAAAATGAACTCAAATGTTCTCGAGTTACATGGAGTCACATCATTGATTCCAAACCTTCCTGTTATGAAGAGGAGTAGGTGGTTCCACTAGTGGTGAGGTAGATGGCCCCACCAAGTGCCAACTTAGAATAAGACAAAGTTCAGAGGGAGTCATCCCTCAGTATCCAATGGGGAGGAGCATCCTCCCATGACAATTTATAGGAGTTGAAACTTTCGAGGAGGTCAATAGGTGCAGAGGGAGTAGATGGCTCCAAAGATTGTACAGATTCAGAAGGAGTCAATTTTCAGAGGGATCATGTAGAATTAGAGTGAGCCTAATCTTAGAGAGAGTCATTTGGCTCAGAGGGAGATCCAATCATTTAGAGGGAGTCCCCCCCCTCAAGTTCAGGTGGGAGAGAGACATATTCTAGAAATGATAGAAAGGTTTCATGCGTTGAGGAAGCCAGATAGAAGCTTCAGAGGAAGGAGGCTTCTAGGAGATGTGAGACCTCCAGGGAGGATCCATTAGTTTTAGTAGACTTTGATATAGTGACAGAGGAGGCATCTAGTCAGGAGGACTGGAGTATGGGTTTTTCCTTAGTCACAGAGGGAGAAACCAGTGAGGTAGCAAGCCTGTAGGTTTGTGAGGATGCCATGGTGAATGAGTATCAATCCCTCATGATTAGTTTTGATACCTAAGGATAATTTTGTGGTGACTTCCAAGTGAATCTACAAGATCAAGCATGTAGTAGATAACATCATCGAGAACCACAAAGCGAGATTAGTGGAGAAATATTCCCTCAGAAAGAGGGAGTGGATTATGAAGAGACTTTTTCCTCTAGTCGCCAGGTACACATCCATCAATACTATCATTTCTCTTACTTCTGTGATGGGTTGGAAATTACATTAGATGGTTGTGAAAGACCACTTTCTTCAATGGTGTGATTGAGGAGGAAGTGTACATAGAGAAACCTTAGAGCTTTGTGATACATGGGAATAATTCTCATGTTTGCAGATTAAAGAAAACATTGTACATAATCAAGCATGCACCCAGAGTGTGACACTCCCAGATTGATGGAAACTTGATGAGTTTGGGATTCACTGAGAGTGATGCAGATACAAACCTTTACTAAAAGGTTGTAGATAATGATCCAGTGATCTTACTATTGTATGTTGAGCAGTGTGTCTCACTAACAAGTGTAAGAGGGAGTTGGATTCATACTTCGAGGTGGAGGACCTTGGCTGGATTCATTATTTCTTTGGATTATAGGTGCGACAAAGATTAAATGAGATCTTTCTCAGTCATGGGATACTGATGAGGCTCGATATGATGCACTGGAAGTCCATGGATACACCTATGGAGACAAATTTGAATAAGTTGAGTGATTCTACTCCAAATTTAGACTTGGTGGATCCCACGATATACATGAAGTTTATTGGATCCTTGATATACTTGGTTAACACCAAGTTGGATATTTTCTTTGTAGTGAGAATCCTGATCCAATACAGATGAGCCATGGTAGTTCCATTGGGTTGCAACAAAGCTCGTGGTTTGAGATATGTCTCATATGGTGAAGTGAGGCTGTAGAGATATACAAATTCCGATTGAGGAGGGAGTGCAATTGACAGATTTAACACATTAAGGTGATGCTTGGGATCAATGATGATTTCATGGATAAGTTGAGAAGGAGTTTTATGTAGCACTCAATACAATATATGTGAAGTATATTGCAACCAGTGTCGCAAGTCATGAAGTGGTGAAAATTTAGAAGCTTATTGTTGGACTTCATTCGAGACATGATGCATAAGGGAGCAGTAACACATATCCACAGATGAGCAGATAACGTACATTCAGAGGGGTGTACCTATGAATGTCTCCCTCAGTGAGAGGGAGTGTTGATCATTTTAAGCATCAGGAAGATATTCATAGGAGTGTACATGTGGTCAAGGAACAGTCTTAGAAGGACATAAGAGTTGAGGTTTTGTTGTTTCTCAAGGAGGAAGCATAGGGTGTCATTCTCCTAGAATTGGTAGTGTAACTAGTGGAGAATGAAAAATTCACTTACAAGATTTTACCTATAGTGAATTCACTCACAAGAGTCTACTTGTGGAGGTGAGTGGCCTAGGCATAGTTTTTCAGGGTATTCCTCCAGTGTGTGGCTGCATCAGGCATCATTCTCCTAGGATTGGTAGTTTAACCAGTGGAGAATGAAAAATCCACTTATATGGGTTCACCTATAAGTGACACTCACTCACAAGGGTGTACTTGTGGTGGTGAGTGGCCTAGGTAAGCATTGGGCAGACCTTGTCCTAGATATGGCCTAGGGAGAAGGATACATTTACTTCCGTGGTAAATGGGCCCAATTATAGTCCTTACTTATAGGAGTTTACCTGTGGAGTCAAGGTGCTTGAGGTGCTTCCACGTGTCATATAGCATCATATGCCATTCTCTCAATATCGATAGTTTAACCAACAAATAATGGTAGATTCACTCACATAGGTTTACGTGTGGTGAAATTCACTCACAAGGGTGTACTTGTGGAGGTGAATGGTCTAGGTGTGGTCTTCATTGAGACCCTAGGTACTAGACACAGTTGTGTGGATATGGATCATTAATATGGCTCATGAAGAAAATTTTCTATGACAGAAGAAATCCAAGTATGGAGAATGTCTCTCTCGTTGGGAGGAAGTTTGAATTTTTGCAACTTTGGGAAGACATTATTCATAATAAAATAAAAAGAAACCATTATAGAAGACCCGAATACACATTGATGCAAGACCAAGTTCCACATGTAAGCGATGCTAGAGGGTTTCTCTAACAATGATATTTTATTGATATGAGTTTGGTGTTCTACACATCGCTAGACCCGACTCGTTGACTTCCATACTTTCACTATTCTTCGAGAGTCGAAGGGCTCCAAATCCAGACTCTACCAACTATAGATATTTGTCCAACTTAGGAATCATCGAGGCTACTTCCACTTCTACATCTAGTCAATTGCCATCAAAATTGGATAATTTCAGTATCTAAATGACTCTTCAATCCCTAGGACCTATTCCTCTTCAGGTTCAATGAGGGTTTGTAGCATCACATATTTCATCCCTTCTTTTCTGTCTTTTGTCCCATTCAATTTTTTGTAGATCGATTGTGGGTTTATTTTGATGCATTCTTCTGATAGTGATTTTGTTTTTTTTCTTCATCTAAAATATATTCTCTTTTTCTTTTAGTCGATGCTTGTGTCATCCCTTTCTCTGGCATGCTTGCATTGTCTTCTTCAATGTAATTCGACTAGAGTTTTATTTCACTTGAGGAATATCACAATAAAATACCCCTCCATCATCGACATTGAGTTTACTATTAGAGTAGGTCGTGGTTCAACGATATGTCTGATGTCCTTATTAATAAAAAACTTATGCAATAATTCCGGTGCTATACAAAGGAAACTATCACAGAGGTCATCATAAAACCATCTGTTTACATTGTCCACGGATGTATGCTCTTCTATTGTTTGTTCTTCAAAAAAATATTTTACAATTTACTCGACCCATTCGTAGAGGTTAATTTTACCACTGTTAATTAACATGGAAAACAATTCCTTGCCCTTAATTTGGTTATTCATGTGCAACTTTATTAATGTATTTCTTTATTTCCTCAGGTATTGCTTCCACAAATTTCTCGTGAGTTTCAGTGAAAAACTACACCCTTTCCTGTGCAAGTGTTAGTCTGTTTCTTTTGGTGTAGTTTTCCAAATAATTTTCTAACTTCCTTTGACACCACTTACAAATATCCCCCACTCTCAACATCTATGCATACATGCGGCTACTATACAGTCTTGTATCATGTACTATCGGTAATGGAACCAATGTTGTAATATACAAGATTACACAATATAAGTTGCAAGTAGTGCAATTACATAGCTCTATTATACAAAAAACATTCTACAAGTAATATACCAACATGCATACATAGAAGGAAGAGAAGAAAAGTAGTAGTGGAACCGACAACATGTAGTCTTTTATTATATTAGATAAATTACTACTAAATACATCAATAATGATTGATGCCTATTTGTACATTTGTATTAGTGGAAGGTAGTTGCAATTGTCCTAACTAACTTGGTCGACCAACTTGTCCTAATTATTGACCGACATGACTATCTAGTTTACTTATCTTCATAGTTCACTTATTACAATTAGTCAACTAGTGGACTAGGCCCTCCAACAATAATTCTTTTAAGATATTGCTTTCGAATAAAACTTTTTGTTATCGATTGATTATGGAGTCGTAAGTTCATTGTTGAATATTCATGATTATACACAAACATCTTTCAAGTGAAGATTTCTTCTTATTTCTTTTTGAAGAAATTTTATATGAACAATATTTTTGATTAGTGAAATTGAAATTTTTAAATATTCATGATTATACACTCACTCATCTTTCAATTGAAGATTTGTTCTTATTTCTTTTTGAAGAAATTTTATATGAACAATATTTTTGATTAGTGAAATTGAAATTTCATTAATTACGTCGATAGGCATACACCTATTAGAAATGGACACATTTAATGATCTTTTAATTATAAATTCCAATATTATGGCTAGCAATTGAATATGCTGACACATTATTCGTCGTCCTTCCAAATCAATGAATGAGATTTAATGTTCATAACTTCCTATAATTTTTGAATGCATCCGTTAACCTATTTACTTTTTCCCATTTACTTAATCATGTTAAGAAATTATTGTCTATCCATTTTATTTCCATGCTTAGGTGATTATAAAACTTACTTGACATTAAACATTTACTTCTATATCAACCTTTTATCTTTTACAACATCATATTTACATTTTCACCAAGTTTGGCCATATCTCCCATACAACTACGAACTGCAACTATCATATTGGCTGGGCGTTTCATTTTCTACATGCACATGGTAATGGAGGGTTTGTGATGGGCACATGATCACATACATTTTCTACATGCATGTGGTAATGGAGGGTTTGTGAGGGTTCATCGCAATGTGATTTTTTTTTTCCAAACGTCGCAATGTGATGAACATAACCCCTTGTCGCAATGTGATGTACAGAACCTAATGTCACAATGTGACAAACATAGCCCTACATTGCAATGAGATGAAAATTTCCTGATGTCATAATGTGAAAAACATAACCCACATCACAATGTGACATTCATGCTCATACCTCATTATGTTACAAAACTCTTTCCTTTGTAAAATTGCAGTGAACTTTGTAACATCTCAATGTTACAAACATATACCCGTCATCACTATGTGATGAACCATATCACCACTGTGTGATATATGTGCATATCTTGATGTCAAAATGTGACAAACATTTTCAAATGTCGCAATGTGAAAAACATAACCGTTCGTCGCAATGTGATGCACATAACCCAATGTCACAATGTGACAAACATAGTCTTACATTTCAATGAGATAAACATTCCATGACGTTGCAATGTGACGAACATAACCCACATCGCAATGTGACATTCATCCTGATACCTCATTATGTTACAAAACTCTTTCCTTTGTCACTTTGCGATGAACTTTGTAATGTTGCAATGCTACGCACATAGACCCGTCATCACTATGTGATGAACCATAACACCACTGTGTGATATATGCACATATATTGATGTCACAATCGGACAAACATCTCCAAACGTCACAATGTGATGAACATAACCCCTTGTTGCAATGTAATGTGCATATCCCAATGTCGCAATGTGACAAACATTTCCAAATGTTACAATGTGAAAAACATAACCCCTTTTCACAATGTGATGTACAAAACCTAATGTTGCAATGTGACAAACACATGCTTACATTGGAATGAGATGAACATTTCCCGATGTCGCAATGTGATGAACATAACCCACATCACAATGTGATGTTCATGTTGATACCTCATTATGTTTGAAAACTCTTTCCTTTGTCACATTGTGATGAACTTTATAACGTCATAATGTTACACACATAGACCCATCATCACTATGTGACGAACCATAACATCACAGTGTGATATATACATATATCTTGATATCACAATGTGACAAACATTTCCAAACGTCGCAATGCGATGAACATAACCCCTCATCGCAATGTGATGTAAAGAACTCAATGTCGCAATGTGACAAACATAGCCCAACATTGCAATGAGATGAACATTTCTTGATGTCACAATGTGATGAACATAACTAACATCACAATGTGACGTTCATGCTGAAACCTCACTATGTTACAAAACTCTTTCCTTTGTCACATTGCCACGAACTTTTTAACCTCACAATGTTACACACATAGACATGTTGTCACTATGTGACGAACCATAACACCATAGTGTGATATATGTGCATATCTTGGTTTCACAATGTGACAAACATTTCAAAACGTCACAACGTGAGGAACATAACCCTTTACTGTAATGTGATGTACAAAACCCTAATGTCACAATGTGACAAACATTTCCCAACATTGCAATGACAAAAACATTCCCCAACGTCGCAATGTGATGAACATAACCCATTACGGGAGTGTGACAAACCTATTGGAATACCATAATGTGAGAAACAAAAAACTTTCATCCAAATGTCTTCAACATAATCTGTCGATGTCATATGACGAACAAAGCGTTATGTTATAATGTGACGAATAAAACTTGATCACCATTGCAATGTGATGGTGCCACAATAAACCATGGTTAAACATAATCAACATCGCCCTCCATAATCATCTCGACATGGTCTACAAAGGTCAACCATGTGCATGAAAAACTATAGTTAAACTCAGTCAACCATAGTCAACCATGGTGATGATCAACCATAGTGAATCATGGTGAAAGTTAACCATGATCAACCATAATGGTCTATTAATTAATGCATTCATACATAAATACATCAATTTGTTAAAGTATTAATGTATTAATTATTCAATACATTAACTTAGTGTTAAATTTAAGTATTAATACATTAATAATAATAAAATACCAATAATAAATTTAATAAAGTATAAATTTAACGTATTAATATTATCTTAATATATTATTAGTATATTGATGTATTACCTTATTAATGTAACACATTGTATTAATGCATTGATGATTATTATATTAATTGAACTAATGCATTAATGAATTAATGCATTAATGAATATTGTGTTAATGTATTCATACTTTAATGTAAAATTGTAATACATTAATATTTTGTATTTATGTAATAATGTTATAAAGTAGTTTTAATGTATTTTTAGTTTGTTAATATATATATATATATATAAGCAGAACCTGTTATATTAAGCTTTCAAAAAGGAGAGACATTTGGCATACATATGTCAGCTGTCCTGCCTATACAGGAAACTAGGACAACTAGCCTGTCCACTGTAGCATGCAAAATTAGGCATAGTGTTTCGCCACCTTGCCCGAAGGAAACCAGGGATTATGTCCATTATGATTAACAGTAAAAGAAAGACTGTGCTAGAGCTAACTATGCTAAGAACCCAAGAGCTACGGCTCTGATAAACAGTAACTGAAAAGAGCATGGAAACCATAAGGAAGACCGGAACCTATTCAGTCGGAATTGCCGCCATTGACAGGGAGGACGAAGGGATGCACACATGTGGGGCATTGGCGTCGTGGTGTAGCTTTGGAGTAGGCTACATATAGCATGTCTAGGTGCTGGCTGAATCACACCGCTCTGAAGATTTGATCCTCCACGAGGCTGCACACTTCAAAAATCAAACTTAGGTGTTTGGGATGCAAGAACGGCGGCGAAGGTGGCGAATTCCTTCCAGACTCCGCTTCCCTATGACTCAACGTCGTCCTCTGCTGCTGCATGTCGGCAGTATGCTCTGGTTGCACCTCCTCCACCTCCATTGCCTTGTAGTCCGGCGTTGTCCTTTGTGTCTGCGCCCTAGCGATGGATTCCGGTGGCTCGTCCTCCACAAGGCAGGCCGCGAATTTTGCACTCGGAGCTATGGTGGGCGTAGGAGAATCACCCAAATTGGGTGCAATTGACATGTAACCGAAGCTTGTCGGAGGATCCCAATTGTACGGAACAATGAGCAGTCAGCTCTCAGAGAAGTCTAGTGGTAGCGTGATGGACATGTCCTCCTCAACATAGGTTCGAGGCAGCGAGTTTGCTACAGTGGTGCCACCTCGGCGCTTTTTCTTAGCCAAGAGCACAGCTCTAGAAAACCTCTAGTGCCTTTTCCTCCGTGAATCTACTGCGTACCAGCCAGCGCCTCGGTGAGGTCTACCCCTTACCCATGGCATGGTGAGGGCTAGGGCGGAGCCTCCTGCGTAGCGGTTCTTGCCTTGCTGAAACGAATTCGAATGCGGAGTGGGAGGTCTTCTCAAGCTAATGAAAGCATAACCCATAGCTGCCAGAATTAACGCCGAGAGCTTAATGCTCTAGCTGTCCGTCCCCTGCCCACGCGCGAGGAGCTCCATCATAATTCAGTGGTCTACGGAGGCAGGGCCCTAATAACTGTTCGCAACTAGGAGTTGGCGCCCCCATTAATGGCCACTCTGTTGGAGCCTCCACGTGCCCAGTCTGTCCACTTGTCACCCCATCCGGGGGTAGGATATTCTTGTCGGCTAGGAGTTGACATTGTTGGAATATGTCGGAGGCTTCAGGGGATCGAGCGTCCCAGATTATGCGTTCTAGTTCTCTTTGGACTCCTTCATTTGCCAGGTGATCAACCACTCCATTTTCCTTCCTCTTAACGTGGGAGGGAATGATGTTGAAGTTACGATTGAGTAAGTTAGTGAAGTCCTCAAGCAGTCCTGCGAGTCGCCAGCTGGGTGAGATTTTTTGCGGGTTGCCCCCATGCATGATCTTGGTGATTAGCTGGATGATGATTTGTGAGTCCCCTTTCAGAATTATTTTGTATCTGGATAGGGAGACGGCAGCTTGGAGGCCCTGTAGTAGACCCGTTATTTCCACTACATTGTTTGTGGTTTCCCCCAGATACCCTGCTGTCAAGGCTAGAATTCCCCCCATGGAATTTTTGATTACCGCCCCGTAGCCTGCGGGTCCTGGGTTGCCCTTTG
>JZKD02S2196123.1:8450-27456 GCA_000966675.3 Picea glauca
GATAGTACCAGTGTGTACATAGTCCCTGCAAGGTGTGAAGAGGTCAGGAACCTTTTAAGGTTCATATTTAGGAAGGAGCGAAGAGAGTGCAGAGAAAATTGCTTCAAGGAAAAATCTATCAGAGAAGGACGAGTGAAAGAAGTGCGCCAGAGGTCAAGTATTCCAAGTTCCAAATCTTAGGAGAAAAAGCGTCTTGCTGCCAGGAGGGAAAAATAATTTGTTGAAGGAACAAAGGGCCAAGTATCTTTGAAACTCTAAGGAATTAAAGAAATCTCAGGAGAGAAAGCGTTATAGTGAATGCAGTCAAAGGAAATCCTTTTAATAGCTCAATAAATCCTCCTTTCAAAGGAAGCAAAGTTTCACAATAGGAGGGAGCTACAAAAACCATAAGATTGATGGCGGAAATAGATCTGGACTGTCGGATCTAAGTCCGGATAGGAGGAGGAGTGTTTAGAGAAGGGAGAACAAACCCAACTGTTCGATATAGGCATAAGGATCAATAACCGTTGGATCCATGTAAGAAGCACGAGTTTTTACCCTTGAATTCCTCTAGACTTCACAAGTTCAACTAGTTTCGTGCATTTGTCGCGGAGAGAGCAAATCTCCCAAAGTCCCGGAGTCAAAATAAATCTGGACCATCGACAAATAAGGGACATGTGTTCGCAGATCAAGGGCAGTCTAAAATTCTAGCTATCCAAGATTTTTGGGAGAGTTGTGGAAAAAGTGTGGAGGACTCATGAAGTCCCGAAGTCTCAGAGGGGATCCTGACCATTGGCGTCAGGGCCACTTTGCGACAAGTCGCGAGTTTGGATACTTGGAACTCTATAGGAATTTGGATGTATGTCGTGGAGGAGACGACTTTCCTGAAGTCCCGGGATCTGGAGTGAATCTGGACCATCAATTTGTGAGGACACGTTCCCACAGATCCAACAGAGATTGGAAGTTCCATTATTCGGTAGAGTCGAAGTGTGGTTGCAAAAGTGTGTGGAACTCCCAAAGTTCCAAAGCACAGAATGGATCCTATCCATTGGCGCAAAGAGCCATGTGTCAACAGATCTTGGAGTTCGAAGATTTGGTACTCTGGAGGAACATAGGTGTAAGTATGTTTGGGTTGAGAATGCCTGAAGGCTGCAGTAGATCTCAATCGTCTATTTACAAGGATAGGTGGACCGTTGATCACACCCTTTGCAAGTTTTCCAGTTCGACACTCTGGAGGATTTGAGGTATTGTGTTGTGGAAGGCTCCAAATCCCAGAGTGTGAAGTAAAGATAAACTGTTGATCTGAGGTGAGCGCTGACCATCCGATTCGTTAGTTCAGAGTTCATGAGTTTGGGGGTGTTTCATGTTGGAGGGGGTAAAACTCCCAGAGTGCAGAGTTTCAAAATACCTATGATTCGTATCTCTCAACACACGTTAAGAGTCGTTGATCTCCACCATAGTTCGACTGTTTTCTTGTTCAAAGTTTGGGAAGAACGTCGTGCGTTATTATTGAAACTCTAAAATCCTAGAGTTCTAAAGTACCATAGTTCCCGCCATTCAAGGGTATTATCCCACGGACTTGGTCTGAGGTCACATGGAAGACTCCATTGGATTATTACGACCCTCACGAATGTGATTTTTCACATAGGGAAAGAGAAGAAGGCTTGTGGCACATAGTTTTGAGGGTTCAGCGAGAGATTGAGAGATAATTCAGCTCCTTAGTTTGAACAATCCTAGACTAGGAGGTCTCATGAGCCCCACAAGGTGGTGGGGGTTTGCATCAAGTGGTATCATAGTGGATTTTTGTCTTAAGAAAACATGAAAAGGAAGGAAAGAAAAAGTGATGATGCTCTGTGCGTGAAGAACTGTTCGCCAGTGTGCAACAAGAACATACTTTCCAAGAGGACAGGGTAAAGAGAAAATGGTTATTGAAGGCCAAAACAAGGTCTGAAAGGAGACCACAAACAGATGAGATAAGAAGATATGGATAAAGAACTCAAGGAGACCTAAGAAATGCTCAATAGTTTGATGCTGAGGATGCAACAAGAAGCACAAGGAAGTTGGAGGTATGAATGGCCCATGAAGAAAAAGGTGAAATGGCCTATCCAACAATTGATTTCCATGAGGCAAAAACAGGTGTTGAGGAGGTGGTTGAGGCAAGTTAAAACCCTTAGCGACACATAGGAGAAAATGGTTTACGTCTGTGAACCATAAAGTGGAGAAAACCTCAATGACGAGGAAGAGGGATCCATTGAAGATCTCACAGATTTCCAAGAGGGAAATGAGAAGATATCATTCAAAGATCTTGCATGCTGCCAAAAGGGTAGAAAAGAAAATTTAGGTTTCCAGATGGGTAAGGACGAGATGCATCTGTCTGAAATTCGCAGGAACTCAGGAAAGGTTTTAGATCAACAAGGAGTGATGACATAGAATAAAGAGGAAGTGAGACTATCTGATAGTCTTGAGAACTCAGAGAAGAGTTCGAATCAACAAGGAGTGCTGACAGAAGGAGATGAGGAAGAGGTAGGAGAGAAGCCTCATCAACATGAAGATTCACGTGGGGTGGCAGACCATGTGAATGAATATGATGAGAAGTTAAATACTTCAACTCTCGAGGAGGAAGATCAAAGGTGTGTTCAGATCATTGGAGGAATCAATATATTCCTTCCAAGTAACCCAACAGAGGCTAGTGCAGGTGTAGAAGAAGAAAGAAAACCATTAGAGACTGTCATGGAAAAGGAGAAGTAGACATTGACATCTACCTGAGAGATGAAAGAAGAGGAGCTTTCAGATAAAATGGTCACTCAGTGGGAGAAAGAATTGAATATGCTGGAGGATTGGTTAAGAAATCTAGAGATGAAAGAAGACTACCAGGAGGATGCGGTCATGAGAAGGGGAGAAAAAATACAGCATGAGGAGCAGTTGGAAAATGCTGAAATTAGACCAACACAAGGGGATAATAGGAGAGTAGAGGAAATGGAAGAAGAAAAAGTTTTAGGGGAGATGGATGAGAAAAAACTCAGTAGTATTGCTATAGAATCGAAGTCTACAGAAGAGTGGTAAGCCAATCCACAGGAGATGAAGTTAGCATGGGGGGTCAGAATGATCTTTCCTTTTATCTATGTGAAGGAGAGGAAATGAAGCAGGGTAGACTGCAAGAGAGAAGCCAACCAATAGACCACCTGGACATGGAGATAGAGGAGATGAGAAGGTTGATGCTGGAATCAACAAAGAAGACATTCAACAACAATTGGAGGATGACTAGAGGAGAGTCTGCAACAACATCAGGACAACAAGAACAACAACAAAAAAGCAATGAAGCAGGTGGACAACACCAAAATGAATTTTGGGACTGAGGAGGATATCAACCATAGCAGTAGAAGAGCCATGAGCAGGAGCTCATGATTTTTTTGTCAGCATGGGAGTATGATGCAGGAGCATCGCTCCAACTCAACAACATGTCAATGCATCTGTAGCCAGCGGAACAATGCACTAGAAGGAAGCGAATTTCAAGGAGAGAGAAGCACCATCTTTCTCAATTTTGAGTTCAAATCTCAAAAGTTAATGTAATTTAATACAATTAAAGTTTGTAAGGCTCAAGGAAATCCAAGCCACTATATTTGTACGGGTTGAGTGTAAAGTCACCTTTAATGGGTTGTATTTGTATATATTTCGAGCTTCAACTCATATCTGGATTGTAATTACCCATTTAATGTAATAAAGTTAGTGGTAGGTTTCTTTAATTGTGAAATGAAATCACTAGGATGATTTGGAGGGAAGGCTCGAGAAGCCCCTCGTGTATAAATGTAAGTAATTTGTGCCCAAAAGAGGATGTTGCAGTTTATTGTAGTTACTGTTGATAAGCTGCTGAAGAGAGTTGTAGAGAGTTGTTGTGGATAGTAGTTGAGAGGAGATCAGACTCTGTTGCATTCCAGTCCTATACACATTATAAAAAAACCATTCACCATTAATACAAAAGTAGATTTTGTTGCATATGAGTTTTTGTGTGTATGTTTTATGAGTTCTCTCAATGCGTTTGAATGTTTACTGTGTATGTTTATGAATGTTGTTAGAGAAAGTATGTTTTATTTGCAGGAATAGATAGATTCCTCTATCTTTGTAGTTTCTGGGTGTTTATGGGTTCTTACAACTAAGCAAGGAGTGCACCTTAGAGTTGTTAGAGAATGTTGAAATTCTAGCGCAAGGAGTGCGCAAGAACTTGTTTAGGATTTCTGTGAGGAGCATGTCAGGTAGGCACACCAGAATCGTTCTGAAGGTCAAAAGGAATAGTGCAAGGAGTGCACATTAGAGTTACTAAACACTTTGAGATCTAGTACAAGGAGTGCGCATGTGAGTCTTTAAAGTTCAAGACTCAAGAGAGTTGAGAGCAAGGAGTGCACAAAGCCAACACACTACTGAAGTGTTGGAAAGATCTAGAGGAAGAGAGTGGTTTCCAAGAGGGTATAAGAAACCATTTGGAGGAGAAAGGGGCCAAGAACCTTTGAAGTTAGAGAAATTACGATCTTATGAGAGATAGTACCAGTGTGAACATAGTCCCTGCAGGGTGTGCAGAGGTCGGGAACCTTTTAAGGTTTAGATTGAGGAAGGAGCATAGAGAGTGCATAGGCAATTGCTTCAAAGAAAAATTTGTCAGGGGAGGATGAGTGCAAGAAGTGCGCTAGAGGTCAAATATTCCAAGTGAGAAAGCTCAGGAGAAAGAGCATCCTACTTCCAGGAGGGAAGAAGGATTTTTTGAAGGAACAAAGGGCCAAGTCTCTTTGAAACTCCGAGGAATTCATAAAAGATCAGAAGTGAAAGTGTTATAGTGAACGTAGTCAAAATAAATCCTTTTAAAATATCAAGAAATCCTCCTTTCAAAGGAAGCAGAGTTACACAACAGGAGGGAGCTACAATAACCGTCATATTGATGGCAGAAACAGATCTGGACCATCAGAGCTAAGTCCAGACAAGAGGAGGAGTGCAAAAAGAAGGGAGAATAGACCCAGCTGTCAGATCTAGACGCAAGGATCAAAAACCATTGGATCTAGGTAAGAAGCGTGATTTTTAACTCTTGAAGTCCTTCAAACTTCACAAGTTTGGCCAATTTTGTGCATTTGTCGTGGAGAGAGTAAATCTCCCAAAGTTCAAGAGTCTGAAATCAATCTAGACCGTCAAAAAATGAGGGACACGTGTTCACAGATCAAGGGTAGTCCGGATGTATGGCTATCCAGGAGTATCGAGAGAGTTGTGGCAAGAGTGTGGAGGACTCCTGAAGTCCACAAGTCCCAGAGGGGATCCTTGTTGATTTTTCAATATGATAGGTTAAGCATGTAGTTAATTTCAATTTGCATTTGTCTTAACCATAAACAAGAATGTTGCAACAATCAAGATCACAAGAAGAAGCACCATGCACAACAACACAAGAAGTATTTTGGGAAACCCTTCTCAACAAGAGAAGAAAACCCAACCAAATCCTTTGTTATATTCTTCAGGAAAAAGACCTTCACCACCAAGAAAGACCTAGCACAAAAGAGGGTGCTTAAACCCTAGAATACTAGTGCCCAACAGAGGTGTTCACTTCTCCCAAGTAAATGTACTTGATGAAACTTCCAAACTTGCTTGAATGATATGATTCCACAATGGGGAATCTTCCCTTACTTATATTAGACTTGTCCTATCAACTGAAGTGTCTATTGGCTCAATAGGGCCGACTTCTCTAAGTCACTTTATAATTATTATTATTATTATAATTGATATTATCCAGATTAATTATCTTTTACATTTATTATTAATCACATTAAGGTAGGGCCGACCTGTACCATTTACATGAAAATTAGGGTTACATGCAGGTCTGACTCTTGAACAATATATAGCAAAGGATCTGATACACCCACCAGTGTTCATCCACTAGGGGCACATCCATAGGGATTCCATAGCTATGATTCACTACATTACACAAAAGAACCAGATCTTCACACATTCACCTGTGCTCGTCCACATGCACGTCCACTCTACAGATCTTCTTTCCCACTACCTCACACAGGAGAATCATATGGAGTCTTCTCGTCAACTCTGCTGCTCAGAGGAGGCTAATACATCATCTTCATTTCTGTTCACATGATGATGCACCCATCACTTTGGGATTTCACACGTTCACCTTGTGCTCAACCACATGCACGTCTAACTCAACAGATCACCTTTCCCACTGGATAATCATCTATAGTTATTCTCAACTCTCTGAATGGAGGAGGTCATCTCTACGTTCCTAGCTCTGTCTCAGGAAAGAACCACATACCCTTCTTAGGGGATTTCTCTCAGGTTTGTAAGCTAAGATAAAGACTTACATAGTTGCAATGATCCATACCTCATAGGTTTGTAATCTAGAGAATATATCACATAGTTGCAATCATCAAAACTCCCTCTCAGATAGGGAGGCATTTTCCATCAGGCCAAGTCTCTCACAAAAATACTCGAACTTTGTCTTGGAAAATGGTTTGGTGAATATATCTGCAATCTGTTCATGAGTAGAAAGATACTACACGTGTACTGTCTTTCTCTGCACCATGTCTCTGATGTAGTGATACTTGATTTCAATGTGTTTTGATTTGTCATGAAACACTGGGCTCTTGGAGAGCTTCACACAACTATGGTTGTCACAATGAATTGTAGTTAGATCCATCTCGTGATCAAACAAGTCTGTCAAGATTTTGTGAAGCCATACTGATTCATGAACTACCACACTTACTGCAATGTACTCTGCCTCTGTTGTACTTAAAGCTACAAATATTTTTTTCCTGCTACACCAGAAAACCATGGCCGATCCGAAGGTGAATCAACAACCTGAGTTGTTTTTATGTCTACTGCACTTCTTTCCTAGTCTGCATCGGCATATCCTTCCAATCTTAGGTCCACATTAGCTGCATATCTCAGGCCATAACCAATTGTACCTTGTAAGTATCTCAATACGTGTTTTGTAGCTAGCCAGTGTGTATGTTTTGGTTGACTCATAAATTGGCTAAGCACATTCACTGCATAGAAAATGTCTGGTCTAGTGTTAACCAGATACATCAAAGATCCAATAAGTTGTTGATACAAATGTGGATCTACGTCTCTTGAATCAATTTCACTCATCTTCTTTAAATCCATTACCATTGCAGTAGGCATGGATTTACAATTTGTCATTTTGAACTTTTTTAGTATCTCCACGGTATATTTTCCTTGAATTAGGAAAATCTCACCTGATCTCTGCCATACTTCTAGTCCCAAGAAATAATGCATTGGTCCCAAATCCTTCATTTTAAATTTGGCAGTTAATGCTTGTTTGCATTCAACAATGAGTCTCTCTGAACCTGTGATGATAATATCATCCACATATAAGAACAAAATCAGACACTCATTTCCATCAATGTGATAATATAAGTTTGGGTCAGCTGCACTTTTGTTGAAGCCCAAACTCATCAGAAATCCATCCATTTTCTCATACCAAGCACGTGGTGCTTGTTTTAGGCCATATAGGGCCTTATTCAACCTGCATACATGTGATTTTTCGTTGTGTATAACGAAACCTTCTGGCTACTCAATATAAAATTCTTCTTCAATTTCACCATTTAGAAAAGTTGTCTTTATATCCATCTGATGTAGCTTCCAACCCATGGAAGAAGCTAGTGAAATGATAGATCAAATGGAGGTATATCTGGATACCTGTGCAAAAGTCTCGTCATAGTCAACTCCCTCTATTTGTGAAAACTCTCTAGCCATGAATCTTGCTTTGTATTTTTCAATGCTTCCATCAACAACATGTTTAATTTTGTAAATCCATTTGGAAGTCATTACGGACTTTCCCTATGTTCTTGGAACAATATCCCATACATCATTTTTTAGTATAGATTGATATTCTTCAGTCACGAAATCTTTCCATACGTGTTCTCCTGAAGCATCTCCATGACAAGTTGGATCTGAATCAATAATGTGGATCGTGGTTGAAAGGTAGCTTGCGAATCTCTTAGGGCTCTTGATTTCTCTGGTTGATTCTTGTGGGGATTTATGCCCTTTTGCTTCTTCTAAAGTTTTTCGAGCCCAAGTAGGCCTTTTATGTCCAACTGTGATGTCTCCGGGTATGTTGCTTGGGGAAACTGAATCTACTGGAGAAACTAGGTCAACTGGAGTTGTTGGCTCATCTGGAATAATATTTGTCTCCCTCTGAACTATTGAAGGAGGAGGAGATATTGTTTCACTATCAATTTCTATCTGAGCTTATCTGGATTTCTAGAAGGCTACTTTTCTTCAAAAGTAACATCTCTGCTTCAATTTGTCTCCGACCTGGGATGTAGATTCGATATGATTTTGAGGATTCACTGTATCCTACAAATGTACCATTTCTTCCTGAAGGTTATAGTTTGGATCTTTTTTCTTTGGGTACATGAAGGTACACTGGACATCCAAATATTCTGAAGTGTTCGATCTCAGGTTTCACTTTGATGAATGCTTCTTCTGGAGTAATGTTCTTCAAGATCTGATGAGGACTACAGTTTTGAACATATACTATTGTCATACATGCTTATGCATGTTGTTCCAGAGTCTATACTTAAGGCTATAAAGTAAAGAGTATAGGCTATAAAGTAAAGAGTAAATGATAGAAAAGAAACAAAACAATCTCAGGAAAAGAAGCTATGGCTTATTTCTGAGTTGCCTTCGTCTATATTCTAGCTGTTCTTGAACACTTATGTCCTGTTCAATGGCTTCCCATGAACGTTCGAGTTCAACCCGAGTGGTGACAGTTTTCAAGATGGCATCGAAAAGGTTTAAAGCGATATTGGTTTGATCTGTGAGACCAGGTCCAATATGGGGTTGTCTTGTAACATGCACAATCTTGGAGGAACAAGGTTTTTAAGGGATTTGTTTATTTTTAAGTTTCTATTTCTATTTTAGATTATATGAGACAAAATTCCCCCAATTTCAAATTAATAGCATAACAAAATCAAAGGCCTTTTCCCATATTTGAGTTAAATATGAAAACACATGCCTGAAACGAAAGAAAACATGAAGCTTTTGAACAATGTGAGGCATCAATCAAGGAATAATCTTACTTTGTGACAGAAGAAGAAATTAGACAATAAAAACTTTAATGAAGCATGAGACATAGAAATCTAAGTGATTCACATGTCTTGTACATGATGATAGCCAATACAGAGGAAAAGCTGTAAATGATTAGATGACTAAAATAATCAATCATCGTAGTAGAGGTTGTACTAAAATTCAACTAAACATTCACCAAAGATATATAAAGGGAACGATTCTAAATGTGAGATAACAGGGGAAACACATAACTCAGTCTTGACGGAATCTGGAGTTTTGCGATTTGACTTGTATTAGTTCGGGCGAAAAAAGAAATCTCTCTATTACAATCGACCAAAGAAGAAACAACCTCGTGTTTCATCTTCAAGATGTATATTTATACAAAAATTAAAATGCTTCGAATTCTAATCATTCTAAAAAGTTTCGGTTACAAATGAAAAATGAAGCGTTTCATTTCCTTGTCTATTGTCTTCCTCTAGGCAGGGTGTTTCCTTCTCTCTGTTCTCTAGCTCCAAAAATAGAAAGAAATAAGCACCTGCTATTATTCACCTCCTGAAGTCTTCGCTCTCCCCTGCTCAATACAACTGACATACCTTTCTATCAATTGGGCTATCAACTTGGAAGGTTTTGTTTGGTTGTTCGCCTTGAAGGTGTAACAATTCTTTGCCAACTGTGGAAATCTCTTTCCTACTTGTCTGTCTTATGTGACAATAGCCAATAATTGTAAGTTTTGTTTTATTAACCATTTATCCACTTGGACAATATCGACCTGATTTATCTGGGATAATTCAACTTGTTCTCTTTCCACACTTTTCTTGATATCTAGTATATGCTTGGCTATGTCGATTTTGCCCAATGTTCCAGAACTACTTTCCTTATTGAGATCTATTTTTTTATTTATTTATCAAGCCAAAAGTTTCTTCACCAACGTCTCTCATCTCTTTATCCATTTTTATTTTCTCAGATATATTATGTTCCCACACCTTGAGTAAGATGTTACCTCTGGTTTGCTCTGGAATGGACAACCTGGAACTAATGACCATATCTTCTTTCGCTGTTGCTATAATTGCCTCCTGGAAAGCAACCTGGGCTGCCCAACTTCTCTTTCTCTCAGAGAGATATCCTTTAGTGCTTGATATGTTGTTTGAAAATGGTTTTGGATGGTTTCTACTTTGGGAAGTAGATTTTATTGAGCTACTTCTACCTTCTTTCGTATGTCCGTGGCTTGGGATTGGAAAACCTTTATGTCTATGACCTGGTTTTCAGTAAAATTCAATTTATATTGCAGTTTTTTTATTAACTCCTCTTGTTGACTTACCCGTGCCTAGATTATTTGTGTCGACTAATGAATTTTCTCAAGATCGGATTTGAGTTGTTCTATTTCTTGCTGATTAGTTGCTCCGGCTTGCTCGAAATCCTTGTTTGCCTCATTCCTGGAATTCGTTTCTATGACTGCTAGTTGAGTTTGCAATTTGATAATTAACAGGTTCTATTGTTTCAACCGTCCCTTCAAGGTTCCAACTGAATATTGGTTGGTTGTTTCACATGCCCCCAATGTTCCTATTATCTCATCGACAAATTCCTCCTCTTCCAAGGCTTCTCCATCCGTTAATATTTTGTATTTTTTAGCTCCTGCACCCGCTCTTTGGTATGTTACTTGCTTCACCACGACCTTCCTCTTCTTGCTAAAAAAGAAATCGCTAGGAGGAAATTCTTCCACAGAGATAGGTGTCAGATCCTCTTTGAATATTATCTATGCATCAGTGTTCCCCTTTGTGAATTGTAAGGGTGTGATGGATTGAATGGGACTGCCGATTTCTTGGAATGATTGTTTCATGGTAGCGTCTGTGGCCGACTCCTTTGATGTAAGCGACGATATGTCACCTACCCATTTCAAGGATATATCTGCTTGACCTTCAACCTGTTTACCCGGTGTAACTGCCTCTGGGTTTCCTTCTTCTTCATTAGGGATCTCGACTTCCTGATTCGAGGTCCCAGTTTCCTCGGTCTTTGCCTGAGTCTCTTGTTTGCCAGGGCTTGCGTCTGTTGAACCTTTGGCCTCTGCTTGTTGTGTACCCAGAGGTGTTGAGGTTTTTCCTGGTAAGACTTTGGGGAGTCAACTTCTCCAGTGCTCCTCAAATTTATAGAATTCGTCCATATCTCCAGGCAACAAAGCTTGAATCCGACTTAAGACTTCTGAGTAGGACCTCACTCCTCGGAAAATTTCATCTTGAGGTGAGTCTTCATGCTCGAATCGTTTTAGACCACAACTCACCATGTGATTACTCACAACCATATTAGGGTCATGTTTCTTAAACTCAATGTCTACTAATTTAATTTCCTCTAGGGCACTGGGCTCTGCTTTGGCATGGTCGATATCTAATAAATAATATGTACCAATGTGAATGGGGAAGGGTGGCCTTACCTTCTTGTGAACTCCTTTGAGATATTTGCTTATCCCACTGAGCACAGTTTCCCTGGCGATCTCGTGACATACTAGCTTATCTGGCGAGAACAACGACAGAGCATATGGGGGAACAAAGCTGCCAAAAACCTTGATGTATGAAAACTATGCTTCTATATACCATTCTACTACACTGCTTAGGTTGTCCATGATTTTATCTAAAATCCTGGGGGGCGGATGGCCGAAAATAGTGGCATGCATTGGTACCATTACCCAGTTGAAAATCTCATAGATGAATTCTTTGGCTTTATCTTCCCAGAGTTTTGAGTGGTACACATTAATATGCTCTTCATTGGTTGGAGTCCAGCTCCAGCTCATTAATGGGAAAGGTGTCATGAAGAAAATAACATCCATAATGTAAGCAGACATAAAGAATGAAGATGCTTTCCCACTCACCATTTGTGCTCGATATTATGCAATTCGGCTGACCAGACTGTCTGACAACAATTTGGCCCAGTCGAAAGAGAATCCCTCAGCTACTGTGTGAATGAGCGGTACCCATGGGAGAAAAAAGTGAGTGGTGTCCTCCTTCCCATACAGTCTACAGAACATCATCGCAATATACATGAATTGGGGCTCCAACGATAAGATTGAATAAATTCCATTAGAGTCGGCTCTGAATTTCGCAGGATGCGAACACCAATCTTTGATCGGGTCGGATAGGTTTTTCCCGAATTGCTCACATTCCTTCTTTTATAAGCCCTCTATGAATTCGGCGTTGTGAGTAAATTTTGTTGTGGGAGATAATTTGTACATTTCTTGTAGATGCTCTGGCCAGAATGTCCCAATCGCCCTCTTCTTCTCATTGGATATTGTCCTAGTTGGGACATCTACATGGTCCAACACCCATCTGATCATATCATAATAGGGAAAAATCAACGGTCTTTCTGCTGCCTTGTGTATCTCCGACTGAGGGACAATTTTGTATTTGCTGGATAAGTTGTCTTTTTCATTATCACTGGAATCGTCTGGACAATTTATCATCTCGAATTGCAGAATGTTAGAGACATGTGTCCATGTTTTGACAATGTTTATGCTTCTAGGCGAGGTATCGGAAATAATATCTGAACCTTGACCTGAATTTCCACCAGTTGTCTTGGGCGCTTTCCGTGGATCCATGATATAGAACCTTGCAATTAGGTCTCCTGTCATAGAAAATGAAAACATAGACAAAGGTTATCTCGGTAAACTGGCTCTGTGAAAATTAGAAAGGAATTTTTAAGATAATGACGGAAACCCTTTCGCTTTGAGCACTCAAGTCTGTGCGAGTCTTTGCTGACAGAGCATTTAAAACATTTAATAGAAATATTTAGCGATAAAAACAAGATATTACTATCAATCATTTCACTAACTTTCTTATAAATGCCATAAATGTTTAATAATTCGTGACTTGGGAAAATCGCTAAAACATTTAATTCTTTATCCGTAGACTGGACAGGTTAAAAGTTGTTTAAGGTATTAATTAATCCATGTTAGTCCTTTAATTAAGTGCATTTAGTCCTTAATCCCTTTTTCGACGTTCACAGTCTCAGATGATTTTACTCTTAATATTGAACCATGAACCCTGAATTCACGATATTGCATTTTGGTTGATTAACTTTGATTAGACTTAAGTTTTTAATTAAACACGATCAATTAATCAATTTTGCGACCTCGGGTATTGGGGTTACAAACGCATTGCTTCAAGGCAAAAACCGTCGAATCGCGAAATCATGATAATGATTAACCATGGCTTAGTTATCATTATTCTCGTAATTAACCAGACTTATTTAAAACTGACTTCGCAACTTCGCACATCGGGAGATGGAAGGGCATTCGAAGTGTGACTCCCAAAATGCGAAAGAACGATGTGTTAAAAGGTGATAATCCCTGCTTAACGGTTCAAAAATCGTGATTAACTTGAACCAATCTTTCTATTTCGTGTGTCGGGACATCAAGAGCTTTGATATGTAAAACCGTAATATCCACGAAATCTCGAAACCCTATTTTTGAGGGTTATGTGTATCGTTTTTTTATTTAGAAAGTAGGCGGATATAAACCTTTGACAACTGGAGTATTTGAAAAATACAAGTGTTCCAACATAGGTTCCAAATAGGGATCTCATCCCCTTGCGGGAAAAGAAGAACAGTAGACCAAGTGCCTTTATTGGGTAAATGGAGTCATTAGTTTGCTTCTGCAAAACCTGTTCAGAAAAGGGTGCAGAGAAAAATGGAGGTTTCATCTTATCCCCTGAAAGATTTCAAATCTCAATCGCTTTCTAATCTCAAACTTTGGGCCACTTGACTTTTTCTTCCCTAAAACTGAATTTGGGTCTATTTAAGATAATCAAAACAACCTTAAGAATTTTAGCAGGTTCTGTTGATTTTGCTTGCATCAAGGTGAAGTAATTTCAACGTTTTTTATCAGGGAATCCTGCACGAACTTGGGATGTAGATCTGGTTTCAAGGAAAATAAATTGCCAGAGTACAGTATAATTCATATATAACAACCTCACAGATATCTTAGACATTGCTTCACTGCCAGTGATCCTATTCAGTACCCTGGTGAAGTTATCTGATTCCCTTTATTGAATTTCCTTTCAACACTTCGAGTTGTAACTTCACATTTAAATGATGAGATGAGGGCAATCATTTTATGAATTTCCTTTCATCATCTCTTTTTGGACAAGATGGGGGCAATCAATCTTTTGAATTTCCTTTCACCATCTGTCTTATATTTTTCTTTGACATGAAGTGGGGGAAATCAATTAGTATAAAGTATACCAGGGATGCTATCTGTGTATAATTTTGCAACAGAGGTTTGTTAACTCACTTTCATTACTCTGGATCAGTTTTCCTTTGACTTTCAAAACATCTTAGTCCCCAGGAAAACTTATGGGAGAAATTATTTCCAGGGGCTCTCTTTTGAGCAAGAATAATCATTAAAACTTATTGAAATAATTAAGAGAGTTAGGATTAGCCTATGCATAGCTTTTTTCAGTAGGAGATGAGGAGTTGTGAGGACTTGCCCCCCTTTTAAAAAAAAAAAAAAAAAAAGCTTGTCAGCTTTCAGAGCTAAAGTGTAACCTCTTCTTCCGCTATGGGGGTTGTGGGAAGGCGTCTGTATTCAAGGGGGAAAAAGGAAAAACAAAGACTTGGAAGAGGATGACAGAGGAGGTTTTGGATTTCTTAAGAACAAGCGCTATAACGCAATCCTGACTATTGGAACTTCTTCTTTGAGGACGCTTTACTTCTTCTATTTATTTTAATTATTTTTATCTTATCTAGGGGAGTTTTTAGAATCGACATTAAAAAAAAATGTTTTTTTGATAACACATCGGGTGAATATGTTCATACTCATGAGACCGTTGTTGCACCTAGGTGATATTCATTTGAAATCTAGACATTTTGGGAATTCATACCTTTGCATTACCATTTTCGTTCTCATCTTAGTAAAATATCTCTTATCACCTGTTTCGGGCGAATTGATTTCCCGATACATGACCATCCATTTTCTTATTTTTGATGTTTGGGTTGTAAATCAGAATCCTGTAAGAAAACCACATGAAGAGTATCAAGGTTTAAGATTTATGGAATTCAACGTGTTGAATATTTCATATCTCTACTTCTAGGAGATCACTATAAAGCTATAAAAATAGAAAACACAAACCAGTATATACAGTGGAATTTTGGAGATCATTTATTGCATATAGTGCTTTAGATAACACCCATTGGTAGGGGCGTTGAGGATTTTACCGTCCAAAGTTTCTAACAGAAACGAGTTATTCCCTTCAGAAGCTGTGACTTTGAATGGTCCATACCATATATGATCAAATTTTCCATGTTTTGCCGAGTCTTCCCTCCTAGCATCCCATTTCAAAACCAATTCGCTAGGGAGGAATTCCCTATTTTTAGCCTTATGGTCGAACAATGCTTTCATGTTGTCTTGATATTTCTGCAGCCTTTCGTCCACTTCCATTCTGTTTTTTTGAACTTCGATCAATTGATTTATTCTCCTTGTGATGTGATTTGGTTCTTCTCTCTCATCCTGCCAAAGTTTCATCACGGGTAGGGCCAGATTTATGGGTAACACTATGTCGGTCCCGTATACCATTTTAAACGGAGAAGTGCCAATCAATTTCTTGGTGCCTATCCGATTTTCCCACAAGGCGTACTTCAAATGCACATGCCAAGATTTTTTGTTTTCGTTCAACACTTAATTATGGTAATTAAGCTTTTATTTGATGATTCGGCGAGCCCATTGCCTCGGGGGTAGTATGTCATAGAATGACCCATTATAATATTGTATTTTTGTCAAAAGCTGACCATTGCCATAGATTTGAATGCCTGGGCATTATCTGTAACTATTTTTCAGGGACAACCAAATCTAGATAATATGTTTTCTTCCAGGAAATCTATCGCCACTGAATCTGTTTCTTTTCTAGTCAGAATATCTTCCACCCACTTGGTGAAATAATCTGTAGCGGTCATGATCCATTTGTGTTGAGCGCTGGAATGTGGGTTAATTTCACCTATAAAATCCAACCCCCACTGTTGAAACGAGGCTTCTGTTTTAATCGGGACCACAAGTAATGTAGGGAGTTTCTGCTTGCCTGCGAACAATTGGCAAGAGTTACAGGCTCTGACTTTGGCGTTAATATCTGTGAATAGTTTAGGCCAGTAATATCCTACCCTCAGGATTTTATAAGTTGTTGCTCTCCATGCGTGATGTCCTCCGCATACTCCTTTGTAAAATTCATTTATGGCATTTTTTGTTTTTGATTCTACTAAACAAACCAGTAGAAATCCTATAGGGTCTTTCCAATACAATTAGCTTTCGTATATACAGTACTTTACAGCATGCAATTTTAGTGTCCTAGCCTTAGATGGAGATAAAACACTTGGGTAGTTCAGGGTCAGAAGGTAAGATACTATGTCTTTATACCAACCCAATGAGGCAAACTTCTCTTCGATTCTGGTTGCAGTTATTTGGTCATCAAATTCATCTATGTCCACACATCCTCCGTACTCTTGCGGGTTATTTATTCCAAGTGCTTTGAAATTTGATTCATCTAAGAGCCTAGCCAGACCTTGTCCTTTTACAAGCTTTGTCGGTTTCACCTCTAGATAAAATTATTGAATTTTAGCAAGCCACCGACCCCTTAAAATGAATGATGTGATAAGTAAATTTTAATGATTGTTTTTTCCCTTAAGAACTGTCACAAAGCCTAGTGAATTAAAAAGCTAGGTCTGAGTAGAACATTAAAAAAAAAAAAAAAAAAAAAAAAAAAAAATAAGTAGAGAAAGTGGAAAATAAGTGAATATTTAATTAACTAAGTTTTTTTTATATAAATTAAATTAAACGAAAGTTGTTTTTAAAAAAAAAAAAAAAAAAAGGGGAGGGGGGGGGTGATTATAATGGAGGATTAAATTCATAAAAAGAGTAAATGGTTGTTTATATAAACTACTAATTCTGAACTTAGTTATAAAAAGGGTAAACTTAAAAGAAAAAGAAACTTAAAGAAATAGTGAAACTTAAAAAAGGCTAAACTTAAAGAAAAAGCTGAATGTCTAACTTAGTAAGAAATCTAGCCTTTGGAACTTTCTATTTATGAACTCAACTAGGAATTAAGTAAGGCGTAAGTCATTTAAGAATTGTAAGGCAACATTGGGACATCGAGGAGCGATTTTAGGAATGCTCTTGGTGGGTGAGGGAAATAGGAATATTTAATTAATTAATAAAATTGATTTTTTGGTGCAACTAGGGGATGGGCGACATGTGTACAGGGGAGATTTTTCGAAATTAATTAAATGAAAAAGGAATTTAATGAGAATTTTGGAAACTAATTACTTAAAAACTCTATAAAAAGGATGGAGGAGGAGGAGTATGGATCTCATCCTTTTACGCAACATTACACTGGTGAAATTTTATCTTGACTGAACTTTCTCTTGTGGGAGTTAGGATACCCAGCTCGGGTAATGAGTGGTAGCTCGACAATGCGAGTTGAGATGGGTGCTAGCATTCTCTAGTATTGTGTGCGTGGCCAATTTGTAGTTCAGGGGGCTCAAGGGGAATAAGAGTACCCCTAGTGTTGGCTGAGAGTTACTGGTGAGGTCACATCGATTGGCAAGCAGGAGCTTCACGGAGTGCGCGTGAGACTACGACTTCAGAGCTTTCACATTTGGCTATAGTACGCATGTGTATATTTGTATTGAATGGCAGTTTAAATATTTTTCCCGTGCCTTCAATAATGTACTTCTACTGTGCTAAAGTTTATGTTTTATTCAACGTAACACTATCCAAAGATTTCACTTTTATCTTCAACAAATTGTCTTAATGAGCCCAACATCTTATGATCAGAGAACTTAATGTCATCCCAGCCTTATGCTCGCTGTATTTTGAATTGATTTCCCATGGCAAACCCAAACTCTGATTGCAATGACATCTCTACGTTTGTTTTTATTTATTTAATACGAAAAAAATTGTGTTTTTATCTTATGTTCCTTATCCTTTAAGTTATTAGTCTGTGCGTGATCAGTCGCCAGGAGCCTAATCGACTGTCTTCACTCTGATGTTTAAGACTGAGATTTAAATGCCCTGCTTTCCTATGCATGGATAATAAGTGAAGGATAATTTTTCACCAACTATCTATCCGTTACTTACCTCTGCTTTTTTCTTTTATTATTAATCTCTAATCTTTGCACCCTCCTTGTGAATGAGTATCTCTGCGTTTGATTGATTCATTGCTGAATGATTAATCCTTGCATTCCTGTGAATGAGGATCTCTTCATTTCTGATTGATTCACTGTTGAATGATTATCTCTGCGTTGAATTATTAATCTCTGAAGTATTGATCTTCGTTTCCTTGTCTCCTGGCGGAAAGAGGAAAAATTAGTTTTCTTGGCACTTTACCCAGCATTCACACCACGTTTTTCTTGGCATCTTACCCAGCCTTCACACCGCGTTTTTCTTGGCATCTTACCCAGCCTTCACACCGCGTTTTTCTTGGCGTTTTACACAACCTTTTCACCCAGTTGTTACACAACATTCTGGTTTGGATTTTCTTGTTCCTTAGTTAGGGATCTTATTTTTATTTACACAACGATATTATATTTATTAGACAACAATATCATATATTCAACAAACTTGTGAATGGACAACAAATTTAATATATATTGATAGTGATTTTATATATATCTTGTGACTGCGAATTTAATATATATTGACATCGATTTTATATATATTGTGTGACTACGAATTTAATATATATAAATAGCGATACCATTCATTTAATAGACAACTGTGTCATGTGTTAATAAACAATGATTTCATGTATTGAATGGACAACGATATCGTTCATTTAATAGACAACATTATCATGTGTTAAATAGACATAGATATCATGTGTTTAATATACAACAATAACACTCATTTAATAGACATCAATGTCGTGTGTTTAATAGACAACATATCATGTATTGAATGGACAACAATACCATTCATTTAATA
>JZKD02S2196134.1:14496-26299 GCA_000966675.3 Picea glauca
CCTGACCATGGCACAAAATCGCATGAAACAACAAGCAGATCAACATCGTAGTGAAAGAAGTTTTGAAGTAGGGGATTGGGTGTTTTTAAGACTACAACCATACAAACAGATGTCTTTCAAGCAAGACAAGAAGGATAATAAATTATCACCAAAGTACTATGGCACTTATAAGGTGTTGCAAAAGATTGGTACTATGGCATACAAATTGGAGTTGCCTGCATGTTCATGAGTACACCTAGTTTTCCATGTTTCATGCTTAAAGAAGGTTATAGGTGACAATATCCCAATTCAAACTATATTTCCATAACTTGACGAGGAAGGAAAAATCATATTGGAGCCTGAAGCCATCACTGACACAAGAATTCGCCAGCTGAGGGATAGATCCATTTCAGAGTTTCTCATTAAATGGAGGAAACTACCGGCTGAAGATTCCACTTGGGAAGATGATTATTTTATACAGATGCATCCAGAGTTACTCAAGCATTGTGTATAACACTTGTCTCAAGGGGAGGGGCATGTTAAGCCCTAATATTGGCTCATTACCTCTTAATTGGGGCATATTACATTAGTAATGTTATTTTATTTATGTCGGCTTTATTTCATTAATTGTAATTATACCTCCTAGTCTCCTATATATACCAAGGAGACATTTTCATTTGGAATCATCTTTTACTTGAACATTTATGTGGGGTAAAAGGAGGTTTCCCCCTTGAAGAGACTTATTATCTGAAATTCTCTCTTTTTCAAGGCGTTGAGTACTTATTCTGATGTTTTTCTATGCTATATTGATATTTGGTTCTTAACAATTTTTGGGATGAAAGTGGTATGGGTGTAAATTTTATGATGTCTGCTACACAATGGAACCATCAAGCACTGCAAATTCCTTCTCCAACCCTATGAAAAACTGACTTGAAGTCAAACTGTTCAAATGTGCAGAAACCCTCCTATAGTGACTGTATTTGGGGGATTTCTCTCAAACAATAACACCTGTGAATAAAATGAAGGAGGTTTTTTTTTATTGGTCTATTATTGACAAAAACCTCTTTCACTTTTGTCAAATGCATCTTCCTTAATTCAGAAACCAATTTTGAAGTAGAACTTTGACCAAGACAATCATTTGAAAATTTATGACAAGGAATGATGACATGACCATGATGAATTTTTTTTACCTTGGATAAGTGAAGGGAGTAGTAATGACACCTAGATACACCAATCACAATTTTACAACCAAGATATGTCAAATTTTATTTGATAAGTTTATTTTGAAAATATAACAATTTGACCTAATAACCCTATCAATCACATGAAAGAGTAAATTTGATCACTGGTGATTGACAGAACTGACAGATACTAACAAAAGGCTTGGTTTGTACTAGTAGGCATGGTGAACAGGAGAATTGTTATTGCCTGTCATTAATATGTAACAATTCAAACAACTGATCCTCTTTTCATAAGCTAGGAATAAAGATGACAATAAGTGTTTAGTAGTTGTAATTGCTCTGTATTTGTCACAAAGAGTAGTTAAGTATAAGCAGTATTCTATAACATAAACAAAAAATGCACAGGATCTTATAACACACACAATGATGTCAGCAGTATATAATTTATCATACCAATACAAACAACTACTGATATAATATCCCAAGACTTTGTAAAAAGACAGTATGACAAAATTTTGACAGAAATCCTACTTCCTCTTCTCATGGGTTTGCTATACAAATGGGCAATGCTTATCATTTTTAGCTCAGGAAACTCCCCCCAATCCGAAGATATGGCACGTCCTCATGCCATGAATTATCAATAGGCTTCTTGGTCTTTACTGTTTTTAGAGGGAGGTTAGAAATAAGCTTATTGGGGATTGGTTATAGCCTTCCTCACTTGGAAAGACATCTTCTCTAGACTCTTCAAGAAGTAAAAGGGAAAGTTACAATGGCTTATTGAACTGAAAGTGAGCTAATAATCGAAATTGATAGGCTTTAAATATGAAATATCTACCTTCACATGTAATCAATCTGGTGATGACTATGAGAAGGTTGATTAGCTCCTCTTTTATCCACTCCTTGGAGTATCCCTTAGCTCCAGAGATGTTCTGAAATTCAGTTTTGAAAACCCTGTTATAGCTTTCTCTTAGCAACTGGTGGTGTTTAAATCAATGGTCTCCAACTCTTGGGATCTTTGTGGCTGAGGAAATTGATTCCTCAGAGGCCACGAACATAGTGAATAGGAGTTGAGGCAAGCTAAGAGTGTTCCATTGTTGTTGATTTTTCCACCATGCTCACTCAATCTACTTGCATAGAACATGTAATGTCAAACCTACAATGAACAACCTGTAACAAATTTAAACCAACAGAGTGGTATGTTAAGGATATATACAACAATTTATAGCACATAAGAGTTTAGAACTTCAAAAATAAAATGACTGTTGATGTAATAACTTGTATCATGAAAACAATACATGAATTTTTACAAAGATTTACTTCTTCTAGGCAATGTTATCATTTGTAAACTCATGAACTCCTCTCCCACACCTAAGTATTATGACACCTCACAATAAAAAATATAGGAAACCAGTCAGCTCTCCCCATAGCCGAAGATTTACATTTTGTAAAGTGTGAAGATAAATTTCACAGATTGGTTTGACGAGACGATTAGAATATGGCCCCACCTATAGGATAAGAGATCTTATATATAGATAATAAGAGGTAGGCAAGAGAGTTTCAAGATAGTCTCAGAGTTAGTTCCCAATGGCAATTTTATGGAGTTCATTAACCTTATCTTAACCATACATACTTCATGTCAGCTTTATCTACAAGTATTGTTGTACATCAGGACAAATTTTAAATTTATTTTTGTCAGATTACCATCCTTGCTAGGTAGAATGCCCTGATGCCAGCAATCTTGTTCAATACTCCGATGGGTTTACCTAGTCATACCACAGGCCGGCACCCACTGCCAACAGACCTGTTCAGTATCCCGATAGGTTAGCCTCTTACACCCTTAGAGACTGGCCCTCCATCTTTTAAGATTTTAGTATAATATTTTTTTATGCAAGAAAATGGGGGAACAACTCTAAAACAACTCTTATTTTATTTTTTTTCCAATAGGGATGGTATTTATGTTAGAGGATGACTTTTCGTTATATTCCTTAGTGATTGTCCTGATGTAAGGGGTACTTAAGAGGACGTGGCCTATCTAAAGATATGATGTAATCAAGATATTTAGTGTGTAGTGGATGGCACCATTGAGAAAGAATAGAAATGTATCTCTAGTCTCAACTTACTTTCTTCCCTTGTAGTTCTTGTGATGTTTCCATGACTAACCGCTAATTAGACCTCCTTGTTACTCTTTGATAAAGACACTTGACTCACTTACTTAGGTTTCTTGGAAAAACTATACAAGAGACCTCTAGGCTTGATAGTTATGGTATCACTTCTGTATACAGTGGTGAAGAGTTTCAAGAGCAATTGCTTTTTAAAATGCCTTAAGAACAAGAAGATGAAAATATTTGCAAATACATGGCTAACTACAACAAGTCATTATTCATTTGATGCTTAGCAAACAACAAGGTTCAAGTATAGCAATGTTTCGAAGACGAATCCTTCTTTTATATTTCCTTGAAACTGTATACTCTTGGTGAAATAAATACCTACAGAAGTCTCTAGAGAAAAACACACTCTAAAATATCAAATACTAATGAGATCAAGTCACTGGAACATGTATCTCATAGTTATTTTATTAAAATAAAATGTAAAATGAGGCTGCATTAGACTCTAAGCTAAACTAACGACATGTAGCTTTTATTTACTATCCCACCCTACCTAAAAAGAAAGGGAAAATCTTTATTCAAGTGTTAGAACTCTTCCAATGTAACCATGTGTGGAGAAAGATAAGGAACATACTCATATCCATATATGAAAAATTTATCGTAGTGATTATCTAGATATAAAGAACCAACCAACCTACTTGTTTGGGCATCAGAAGGTGTTGAAAAATAGAATAGTATTGTAGCTCGATGACCTCTTGAAACTGAATTTCAATGTAATCTTGATGTTCATCAACAGTAATTTTTATGCTCTCCTTCATCATGTTGTGCATATCCTTTTCTTCTGGATATTTGATTTCTGAAGTACATAAAGGATCTGCTGAGATGGATGTTGAGAACTCCTCAATATCAGGTATTAATGATTTCTCTCCACTAGGTGTAGTCCATAATTTCTCAGTTTCCTTCACATTTTGGCGAGGAAAATCATTTTGTAGCTCATAGGACCTTGATTCTTCTAATATTTTCGGAGAGGTAGATAAGTTCTTGACTATTGTCAAGATGTGTTCTTCCTGAAAATAAGAGATCCCAGTTGTTTCTAGGATTTGAGAGAGTTCTTCCAAACTAATGGTCACCTTCAAATTCATCTTGTCATTTGATAAAACTTGTTTCACACAAAGATTATGTCCACAAAGTTAGGATCTCCTGATGGTGGTAAGAAAAAAAAGGTTGTATTGTTTGGTTCTGCGGAAGGCTTGAGTGGTCTTGCCTCCTGTCCCACTATTACTGATGCCTCAATTTCTTGTTCTATAGTGCTCCTTGTTTTAGTCTCTTTAGAGACTTCTTCAGCTCTTTGGGTTGAGCTAACTCCTGTTTTTTGGTATCAATCTACGGAGTTTATGAGTGGAACGTTCCTTCGCCCAAAGAGATCGGAAGGAACCTTAGTTGAAAGGTATGATTTTGATTTAATGTATATACCTTGTGGATCTCTAGGCCTATTCATGAAAGAAAGTAAAAACAAAAGAGAAAAGCTACCATCTAGTTTCTAGGTCTATTTCATGAAAGTAAACAAAAAGAAAAAGAAAAACTACCATTGGGTTTGGGGGAACCTTCTATAGAATATGCATAGGTTCTTACCTCTCATCTTAAAGCTCCCTCACCACCAATATAATGCTAAGTTCTAAGGATGATCTATTTTATAACTACTTCTTACCTTGAGACAACTCCCCGGAAGCGGCACCAAAAATGATGGGTGTTATATATGCACTAAAAACACACTAAAAACCCTCAATTATATTGTCAACCTGGGGTAAGTAAACTTAGAATTGTAGCAAAATATATGCCAAAGGTAGAAGGGCTGGTAGGAGTATAGTCTAACTAAGGAAGCTAACTATCTATGGCTAATCTACTCAAGCAAAGCTATCTAATGAGAAAACCCTACTAAGCAATTTGAAACTATGTAACCTAAGTACTTTTGGGCCAAGGATCGATGGATAGTTCTAAGAAGACAAGTAAAAACCCTATGTAAAGCAAACTAGTTCATAACAATAAGCAAAAGAAATTGTCTAAGCATATCAATAAGCAAATGACAAAAGCAAACTATTTTAACTTTCCAACCTATAATCAATGAGTAACTACCCTATGAAAGAAAATAAATAAACAAGCAAGCAAAGACACCTAACCAACCTACGAAAGAAAGTAAACAAGAAAGCAAAGACAACTAACTAACCTATTAAAGCAATAGACAAGTAAGCAAAGACAACTAACTAACCTACTAAAGAAAATAGACAAGTAAGAAAAAACAACTAAATACTGCAAACAATCAAATTAAAACTTCTCATTGAAAAACTATCTAGCCTAAGAGGAAAGTGGACTAAATACTCAATGAAAAATTATTTCTAATGCATGAAAGGAAATCTAAGAGGCAACTGGACTAAATTCTCAATGCAAAACTATTTCTAATGCATGAAAGGAAATCTATTTTATTGAAAGCAAGAAGAACTACCAACTAATGCTTAATCTATAATAAGCAAACTACTATCTAATCTATCAAATCAAAGTCTATATATCCTACAACAGAAATAAAACTTTATTCTAATCTATGAAAGCAAGAAACTATATCTATGAAAGCAGGAAAACTATCTCTTCTAATCTGCGAAAGTAAGAAACTATCTTTAATCTACAAAAACAAGAAAACTATCTTTTAACCTATGACAATTCAAATATAATGCTGGTGGTTGTGTGAATGCCTTCGGTGTCGGATGATATCTCGATGGAACTTGAAAACAAAGGACAATTCCAGCGGTATAAGCTCAACACTAATCTCAATGGAAAAGTGAAAGGTATGGATTAAACAATCCAATGAGAATTTAGCCATGACAAAACAATGTTAAATACCTTGCATATTCATATATTAACCATCGACAACATAACGAGATCATCATTATAATTCTATACTATGTAAGCAAAATTCATACTTAAACTCATTCATTAACTAAGAACTACAATTGCAATCTAATTCTAGGCAAGAAATTACGTAACATGAAACTATGTTATGTCTATTCTAACAATTCGAACTGCAAATAAGAAAATGACTAAAAACAGAAATTTAAGACATGATATTAAAAAACAAACTAATAGCTATATTAATCAACAACTAAGTAAGAAAGATCTATATAAAACTAAAATAAGCAATCTATCATTAAAAACTAGAATTAACTCTATCCATCCATCAAATCCTTGTCAATTAAAACGTTATTCTATGCTATTCAAAACTCTGTTTTAAAATTGATTCTAAAATCATAAATAAAAGCATAATCTAGTATTTAACTACACATGGGGTTAGTCTAGGAGTCTGTAGATCCATTCCTAACTACGCGATTAATGCATGCTAACACAATTCATCATACTAACCTGCAAAAGAGAGTCAAAGCAAATTAAATTATAACAACAAACTAATTAACGAAATAGAAATGCATGTACAAGAAATAAAGAGAACAATTAATCTATGAAATATATAAACAAACACAAAGAATAGTTACCAGGCTGTTGGTGCCCCCCCCCAACAAATCGTGGTCACTCCCTAAAAGCACACCACAAGCTCAACAAAAGGAATTCACCATTAAAACACAGAAACACAGTTCTATACAATTCTGGTAATTGAAAAATGCAAAAATAGAGCCAAAATCGTTTTTTGGCTCTAACACACGACCTCTTCTACTTCTTAACAATTATCTGACCACCATGGTGGTATTTATAATGTTTACAGACCAAGTGGTCAGCCACAGGAGGTTCGAACCACTTCTAAAATTGGAAAATTTCATTAATGGTGCCCTAACTGCCGAAACAGAGCGAGCTAATAATCACCCACCATAACAACTCAAAATCAAGTTGTCAAGAGTTCAGTAGCTGGAGGAGATAAGCATGAACAAAACCCATGTCTCTGATTTTCCCCCCACTGGCCGCTAATACCATAACCGCCAAATCTCCCTCCATTTTTGTGTAGGAAGAGGTGTAGTTCATTGCTCTGGATGACTACCCCTATGAAAGGATCAAATTTAGAGGGGACCTTGACATGTCATTGCCACTAGGGAATGCTTACGGGGACATAGGTATGTCAAAGTTTTTAAATATTTCATTTTTTTGTATTTTTCTACAGTAAAACAAAAATATTTTTGGATGATGCTTAAGTACTAACTAGATACTTGTGTGACACAGACGTAGGTCTGCGATGGCCGGAAGGGATTCCATGACATCGTCAAAGGCACTAGGGAGATGAGGCAGTGGGAGAAGAGGCAAAGAGAATCCTTCAAAATGTGCAGGGAAACCTATATCGTTTGACACATAGGATTTCGATGGTTCAGGTAGAGGATCTGTGGGAGGCCATGCAATGACAAGTGGTTGGTGTGCCCAGAGATTTGGTGCATCTCTTTCAATGTCTCACAAACGTTATAGTTTGTTATCATGACACACATCCGGCACCACAAGCATAGCTATTGTGGATTTTGTATTATCGGTTGTATATGTGTATTGAGGGTGTTCACCCCAATTTTGTACTATAAACATCATATTTTTTAAAGATATATAAAACATGATTGTTCGGCTTTACTTATATTACAATGTGTACATTGATGAGATGGTTTTCTTTGCTTTAGTTATGTGACAAATGCCAATATAAAACTAAATTACCATAAACATTGAATACACAATTAGAACTCCTAGGTATGTGATGATAAGTAATAAAATCAAACTGTCGCTCTAAAAGACATACCTATAGGAATCGTCGAAGTAAAGTAGCATCGCGCACACAGTAATTGTTGTTCAACTGACATACTACTAACTGAGAATACAGGTGAACCTCCAAAGAGAGAATACCATGTGAAAATGCATCGTGCAAAATTTCTATAACGACGCTATATTCGACCACATTATTTGTGGATGGCCCTAGGAATACACTACCTGAAGACACCAGTAGACCCTCGACTGAGTAAATTGCCCAAGCGGTGGAAGCCAAGTTTCGTGTATGATGACTAGCTCAGTCTGCGAATCCTAAGTACACTGAAGACTCTGTTAACATCTTCCAACCAAGCAAAAATGCGATAAGCAAGTTGAAGACGAAAAGAAAGGGAAAAATTATATACACTAAATTACATTAGTATACAAAGAGCTACACCCAAGATTGGGGCTCAAGCATAATATCTTTTCAAGTAGAGCCCATTCCTGGGCTTGGCCAACATGTTCCCTTCATAATATTATAACTCATAGGCTCCTTTTTCTAAGACACGTCACACGATATAGGGACCATGCCACATGGGTTTGAACTTTCCTTTCCCCAACGATTCTTTGGCTTGATCATATAAAAGGACCGATTCACCCTCATCATACAACTGAGGATAGACAAACTTATTGTATTGGACCTTGACATGTCTTTTATTTTCCTAAATAGTCATAGAGGCATCTCCAGGCTTCTCGTCGAGACTCTCTAGGTTTACGAGGCGTCGCTCGAGATCAGAAGTGTCAGGGAGGAGCACGACTACCAATCTAAGATAAGGGATTTTGCATTCAATAGGTAATATCGATTCCACACCGTGTACTAACTGGAAAGGAGAAAAATCAGTGGGAGTCTTGACCAAGGTTCGATATGCCCAGAGTGCGGGATATAGCATAATGTGTCAGTCAGATTTACTCTGGCTGATAGTTTTCTACAAAATGGTCTTGAGAGACTTGTTGATGGTCTCTACCTATCCATTTTCTTGGGGGTAGTAAGGGGAAGAATGAACATGCTTAAACCCCCACTTGGATGCTAACTCTTTCATAATTTGATTCTGAAAGTGACTACCATGATCAGTGATAATCTCACTTGGGATACCAAATCTGACGATAATTTAATTGAATACAAAGAAGGCGGTAGTATTCCCATCAGATTTAACTGTAGGCATGTCTTCATCCCATTTAGTAAAGTAGTCTATGACCATGATAATGTGTTGATTCCCCCCAACCAAAGTTGGTTTGCAATCCATGAAGTCCACCCCCCACTTGGTGAAGGGACCAACGATAATTACTGGGTGAAGAGGGGCTGGATGCGAGCTCATTTTCTGAGTGAACAATTATAAGGGGTAACACTTCTTAATCGATTCAATGCAATATTTAAAGATAGATGGCCAGAAATAACCGGCTCGCAAAATTTCCTGGGTTGTCACAAGCCCAGATAGATGACCGCCACAAGCCCCACTGTGAAAATTGTTTAGAACATACTCAACTTCTTCGTGAGTTAAACAATGACGTAGGATATTATCTATTTCTCGAAGATTCAAAGTGTCGTCGATGATAATATAATTCTTAGCTTGGTATCGTACACGTCGTTGGTCATCTCGCAAGAGATGCTGAGGGAACTTCAAAGTTTGAAGATAGAGAATAATGTCTCCATACCAGGGGTCGGACGATGAGAAAAGGAAAATGGGTTCTTCCGCTAATGAATCAACATGGATAACATCCTCATCCAATCATGGGAAGTCAGATATTAACTCCGCAAAGACTAGTGATTTCTTGGATTTCATAGAAGCGAAATCGAGATCAAATTATTGTAAAATGACAATCCATTTATTGTATTTCCCCCCTATGATATGCCTAGTAAGGACGTATTGAAATGGATTGACATCAGCAACTAAAATAGTCTCGCAAATCAATATATAATGGCATAAACATTGGACTGTGTGAACGACAACCAAAGCTAGCTTTTCAACGTGAGAATAATTGAGCTCAGGACCAACTAAGTTTCGACTAAGATAGTAGATGACGTGCTCGTGGAGCTCATCATATTCCTGAACCAAAACCATACCAATCGTCTCTTCGGACGTGATGACATAAACCAAGTAATCCCTACTGTAGTCAGGAGACTTCAACAGAGGCATTGATATCAAGGCTTTCTTTAGAGCATCGAAGGATTTTTGGGCTTGCTCATCCTAGATAAAAGGGGTATCCTTCTTGATCTGAAAATGATAAAGGCTTGTATTCTTGAAAATATTTGCAAGTTTTAATTCAAGTGTTCTTATGAAAAAGGATCAATTTGCAAACACAATTTTTATAGAAATTACACATTCAAGATGTAGATAATGAGCAACAAATAACAGTGAACAATAAACACATAACACAACAAATGATAAAGGAGTTCACCCCTCTCTTGGGCTACATCTCCTTGTCCAACATCCAATGGATATTTATATTATTTTCTCAAAGTGCTAAAATATGTGCTTTACATTGCTCAAAATTCCAAATAGATGGCTCCAATGGCTTCAGAACATCCAAAAACCCCTAGCTGGGCTTTTTCGGCACTTGATTTGGCCAAAAATTGAAGAAGATAGGATTCCTGGAAGTTCCCCTTCAAACTTGTTGTCTTTGGATCGCCAAAATGCACCTATGTGTGTCCAATCTAGCACACGCGCTCATTTTCATGCTAAAACCTAGCACCGGGCGCATAACCAAAAATTGTGCAAACTGTAGGACGGTTAGGGAACCTAGCCCCTAACCGCCAAACTGTTGGGCATATGGGTCATATGACCGCACGCACACACAAAAGGGGCCAAGGTTTACAACTTATGGTAACGCGCCAAGTGTCCAGGCGCATGAGCTCTGAATTCATTTGAAAAAAAGTGCACGTGGTGGTGGTTACATGGTGGTTATATGTGACCGGGGGCCGAGGCTTAGCCCCAGCCCAGACCGCGCCCCAAATCAAAATAAATGCAATTCAAATAAATTTAAAAACATACATATGTTAAGAAAAAATGGTGGGCATGCTGGTTGGGCAACCCTTCCCAAATCTCTTCCCCTACCCGGAGGTCGCAGGGTCGACACCTACCGACTACACAAGTTTTATCCAATGCCCCAGTGACATGTGGTGGCCCTTGCTTGGGCCACGTGTCACCAATCCATTCGCCACCAAGATGCCACGTGTCAAGAAATAATTCGACCGTCCAACTACCAACTATCCACCAACTCAGCCCTGCCACATCAGCGTATGGCTCTGCCACATCATCGTACGACCCTACCATGTCAGCATCCATACGGACTGTACAGTCAACAATTTGTTTTGCCTGTTTGACAATTTGAATAGAACGCGATATCTCACTCATCCGATGTCTGTTTGAACCTGAATGAGTTACGTTGGGTTCGTGATGACGAGGCCTATGCACCCGTTTGATTTGAAGCAATTCCAAGCACTTTGAATTTTGACCAAAATTTGATCCCTTGGATCACACCTCCCCATTGGAAAGCTTTTGGACCTCCAAAAGTCTACTTTCAATCTATCTGAAGATGAGGGTATATCTCCCTCACCTTTCCAACCTCAATCCACTTGGCTTTGCTTGGATTTGTGCCTTTAAGACCAATTCGAAGATATTCCACATTTCCTTGTTTTGAAGTCCTCATTTTCTTGTCAAGGATTGTGTCTTCATGCAGTTCTGTAAGATATTCTAGGGAGAAATCATCTATAGAAGGAATTTGAACATGTTCTCCTTGATCATCAATCAAAGGAGGCTCATACAATTT
>JZKD02S2196134.1:29186-40398 GCA_000966675.3 Picea glauca
GTGAGGGTGGTGGAGAAGCACCATTCCCTCCATTTCCATTTGGAGTTTTATCACCACTGTCTCCCTTGTTCTTTGAAGGGTTGGAGCCTTCACCTTGCGACCTTGTATTCCTTTCTTCCATCAAGACTTTCATCATTTCTCTCATTTCCATGAAAGCCTTTATGAGATCTTCATCTTATATAGGAATATGTTCATGTCTCTCTTCATGAGCCATACTTGGTGAATGCCTCCTTGAAGCTTGATGTCATAATATAATTTTTCTTCTTGAAGGATGAGAACTTGGCTCTACAAGTTGACCTTCTCCTCTTGTGAGTTTCAACCTTGTGAGCATCAAAAAACAAAACACTTGCAAATAATCAAGACTTCAAAAACCTAAGCTTTGATACCAACTTGATCTGAAAATGATAAAGGCTTGTATTCTTGAAAATATTTGCAAGTTTTAATTCAAGTGTTCTTATGCAAAAGGATCAATTTGAAAACACAATTTTTATAGAAATTACACATTCAAGATGCAAATAATGCGCAGTAAATAACAGTGAACAGTAAACACATAACACAACAAATGATAAAGGAGTTCACCCCTCTCTTGGGCTACATCTCCTGGTCCAGCTTCCAATGGATCCTTTATATTATTTGCTCAAAGTGATAAAGTATGTGCTCTACATTGCTCAAAATGCCAAATATATGTCTCCAATGGCTTTAGAACGTCCAAAAATCCCTAGCTGGGCTTTTTCGGCACTTGATTTGGCCAAAAATTGAAGAATATAGGCTTCTTGGATGTTCCCCTTCAAACTTGTTGTCTCTGGATCACCAAAATGCACCTTTGTGTGTCAAACCTAGCACATGTGCTCATTTCCGTGCTAAAAACTAGCACCGGGTGCATAATCGAAAACTATGCAAATTGTAGGACGGTTAGGGAACCTAGCCCCTAACCGCCAAACCGTTGGGCATATGGGTCATATGACCGCACACGCACACAAAAGGGGCCAAGGTTTACAAATTATGGTAATGCGCCAAGTGTCTAGGCACACGAGCTCTGAATTCATTTGAAAAAATGCGCGCACAGTGGTGGTTACATGGTGGTTATATGTGACCGGGGGCCAGGGCTTAGCCCCGGCCTGGACCGCGTCCCAAATCAAAACAAATGCAATTCAAATAAATTTAAAAACATATATATGTTAAGAAACAATGGTGGGTGCGCCAGTTGGGAAACCCTTCCCAAAGCTCTTCCCCTGCCCGGAGGTCGCGGGGTCGACTCCTGCCGACTACACAAGTTTTATCCAATGCCCCGGTGACACGTGGCGGCCCTTGCTTGGGCCACATGTCACCAATCCATTCACCACCAAGATGTCACGTGTCAAGAAATAATTCGACCGTCCAACTACTAACTATCTGCCAACTCAGCCTTGCCACGTCAGCGTATGACTCTGCCACATCATCGTATGGCCTTGCCACGTCAGCATTCATATGGACTGTACAGTCAGCAATTTTTTTTTGCTTGTTTGACAATTTGAACAGAACGTGATATCTCACTCATCCGACGTCTGTTTGAACCCGAACAAGTTGCGTTGGGTTCGTGACAACGGGGCCTACACACCCGTTTGATTTGAGGAGATTCTGAGCACTTTGAATTTTGAGCAAAATTTGATCCCCCGGATCACTTCTTCAAAAGACGCATGAAACCCTTAGTAATATTGGCATATTTTACTATAAACTGACGTATAAAGTTATCTTTCCCTTATAAATCCTGAAGTTGTTGAATAGTGCATGGAGGAGGCAACCGAAGTATTTCCTCAACCTTTAACGGATCTACCATGATCTCAGTCTCAGAAACTAAAAATCCCATAAGATGACCATACCTAATGCAAAAGATGCATTCATGAGGGTTCAACCGGATTCTATAATGATGACATATTTCAAAAACTAGTCGGAGTTGCTTAGAGTGATTCACTCTCTTACGAGAGTGAGCAACAAGATCGTCAAGATAAGTTTCGACTATATGTTTAATATCATGGAATGTGAAGGTCACAACACGTTGGAAGGTTGCTCCGACGGTTTTAAGGACGAAAGGCATCTTTTGGTATGAGAAATTACCCCAAGGAAAAATAAATGTCATCTTGTGTTGATCCTCAGGTTTAATTTGAATTTGGTTATACCCTGAATATTCATCCTTGAAAGGAAACACTTCACTTCCTGCACACTCTTCAAGAATCTGATTGGTGAAAGGTGTTGGGAAGTTGTCTTTAGGATAGGCTTTGTTCAGGTCATGAAATTCCATGCATACATGGATGGTTCCTTGCTTCTTATTCATAGGAATGTGATTGGATACCCATTCAGTCAAGGGAACCATGTAGATAAAGCCAACATTAAGTAGTTTCTCTACCTCTGCCTTAATAGCAGGGGCCTTTCAAGGATTGACAACTCTAATACATTGTCAAACAGGCTTAGCATCTAGATAAGTGCTAATGTCATGCTCCACAATTCGAGGGTCGATTCCTGACATCTCTTCATATGACCAAGAAAATACATCTCGAAATTCCTTAAAGAGTTTGGTGTAGATGAGGATTTCTTCTAGCTAACAATCTGCACCGATATGTTCATTTTCAATCTTGCTAGGGGTATGAGAGATATTGATCGTGACATTAGGAGAGATACTTGCCATATTTCCTTTGGCATAAATGTCGTGCGTATCAAGTGGAACTATGGCGTGACTGACTATCTTGCTAAAAGTAGATCGAAAATCGTCTTGTTTGATTCTATCAAGCTCTGGGAGAAAATAAGAGCGATGATGCATATCATCCCAAGGTTTGTCAGAACCATTCATGGCTTTGATGATGGCTTCGTCCGAGGGAAAAGTCTCATCGAGGAAGTCATGTGAACATGACAACAAAGTGGCCCACATGGGCTTAAGGATAGGATCCTCCTCGTTCGTCGGTGAGGTAATAGGATCGAGATCGGTGGAAGAGTCAAGAACAACTTGATATGAAATATCCATTGTCGATAGTGGCATGGCCATTCCATCATGCGACAAACCTTCACAAGACGAAGTTGAGGAAGGTAGGGTCCACGAATCGTTAAAATAGGAAGTGTGGAAAGGAACAAACCTCTCTGATGAAATGGGCCTACTAGACATGGTGTAAACATGGTGAATCGGTGCCATGAAGTCGAAGGTACCCATAAGGGATGAATACATTCTAAAACCAATATTCTCAATTTTCGGCTGAGAATTGTCGACCACGGGGATCGACGGTCCAACAGATGCATTGGGGCTAGCATATGCAAAGGATAACTGGTCGACCATCGTGATATTCCCATCGTGAGGAAAACAAAGAGTGTGGAAGACGGATGATACGAAGTCAGTCATAGCATAAGTCCAATTGTTTCATAGTAACAAGTTATAATCGAGGGGTGCATCAACCACCTCGACATCCACCTCTACCATCTTCCCACCTAACTGGACCGGAAAGGAAGGAAGAATACTGTGAGGGTGGAAGGTATGACCGTCGAAAGCAGTCAACATAGTCGACGTTTGAGAAAGATTCAGATAGTCGAGATATTTTCAATAGATCAGGGACATCACACATGTAGCAACACCTTCATTAACAACCACACACTTGATGGTATACTTTGAGTACCCCACATGGATTTGGAATGCCACAGGGTAAGGCAAGTGAGGCTTCACATCTGTGACGTCAAACTTGACAACTTTCCAGATAGTGGGCTCTAGAGATCCTAACACAAATAGAAAGGAATTTGTCTAAGAAGGACATGTTTGGAGTACCTCCAGAGCCGACATCGCACAAGGGGTTTGACCAAGGTCCTAAAAAATAGAGTAATTCTAGGCGGCTCTAGAATTTGGATTATGGGTAGAGCTCTTGAGTACTCCTTTCACAATACGAGGCAGTGGCTTTGGTTTTTCAATCTGCAAGTGCGTCTCCGGAGGAGGAGGAGGAGATTCTAGACCAGGTATAGTTTGTGAAGAATTGTAATCACAAGACTAGGTGGATACATTAACCTGAGAATTGACCATATTGATACACAAACAGTCATTGTCTTATGTCGGTGGGTTTTGACTTCCACTGGCTACATTTTCGACATTTGAGGAGCTCAAGGCCATGTGTTGGTTATGTGGGAAAGGATTTGTCAGCACGATAGGTAGTAGAGATAAGAGCCTCACAGCTTCCGCAAGTTTAGGGAATAAGTGTGTAAGATGATCGTTTGTACAAATCTTACAAGGAAATTTCACCTTACGCCTTTCTTTCTTTCCCACACCAGCATTATTATTCGTCTTCTCATTATTACCATTGTCCTTGGGTTTATTATTATTCTTCCCACCCTTACTATTATTATTACATCCTTTCTCTTATTCCCACTCGGTTCTTGGTTACCATTTGGGCCGATCGACGATTTCACAGAATGTACATTTGTCGACTGAGTGGGATTGGAAGACACAGAAAAATGTGGTCCTCTTGCATACTGGTTTAGAGACAAATCTTTCAAATGGATTGTCATCGAGTCTACAGATTTCACATTGCTAGAGCCTACAATGCCATCGGCATGAGGTTTGGGCTTTTTTCTAGGGTCATTGTTTGACCTCGGTGCATTTGGAAGGATCTGGTATAACACCCCAGATTGGGCGTATATAAGATCTATTTATTGGACTTTGAATATTTCTTATTCATCAGATGTAACCCTGGATGTAGAAACATCCTTCAAGATAGGAGGCCGCAAAGACTTAAGGAACCATTCTAATAGGAAATATGGGGGAATGCAGGTCTTGATAAACCTCTTCTATCTATGCCACTCCTTGATGTGATCCAAGATATGAGTGGTTGTTTCTTGGCATAAAGTCGACAGAAGTTCTAGGCCATCATCGTAACTGTAACGCACCCAACCCCTAAGTACAATTTATAACACACCCAACCCCTAAGTACCCTTTTTATTTTAACTTTTTTTGTGGGGTGGGGAATAATGATTTTTTGTTTTTGTTTTCCTTCAACTATATCAAATCGAATCATCTCTCTAAAATGATTCTTCCTCTTAAAGGAACCTGTAGTGTTCTAGCGATTACTGCCAGGTGCTAAAACAACCCTTGGTTTATGTCACATGACTTCCTGATTTATTCGGTGTGCTCTAGATGAGTATTGTGCAACATCTACATAGATTTCATATCAATAACACCATATCTAAGGTCCTACCTTGAGAAGGAAAGTCCCGTCATCAACCTTTCTAACATCTGGCATAATCCTTGTCTAACCCACTGGTTAAGGGGAAATTTTAGTGTTCGAGGTTCGTGGTCGTTTTAACTCGAAATCCTCCTGAAATGCAAACTTCAATATCATGGATCGTATGGCCGAGGGGAGTCCCATAGGATCTGTTAGCACAATCATTCACATCTATAAGAGGACTAACTATCAAAGTTTTGTATTTTTTCTAAATACCAGTTCCCTCAGTGGTAAAATACACTACCTCTTTGCACTGCCAAGGCATCTAAGTAAAGGGGGTTTGATATCATGAAAGGAAATTAATTACTCTACACATGTTCAAGATTGAAGGCGTTGCGTTTTTTACAATGCTACCTAAACTGACACACATACATAGCATAGTGGTTCTACCTACAGGCGCTATGTAATATTTTGGCAGAAAATGAATTGTCCAGAGTTATTTTACCAGTTTTGAGTCATTAATTTAAAACTTTTATTGTGAACAATTGATAAGGTATTTTTGAACACTGGAGGAGGTTTTTGTTCATAACATTCCAAATAACAAAAACTCTCTCTTTTTTTTAATTTTTTTTTTGGTTTGAGATATATTGGATATAGAATTAGGCGTTGTGTACACTGCATAGTGGTGATGTGTACTAATTTCCTATAGCGGTCATGGTTTTCATATTCGCCTTGTTGGGAGGTTGCCACATGTCAAGGAGGGTTCAAATGACTTGTCAAGGATCAGTTAGATGTCAAGGGACACCTGCACCTAATATTTAGCTCCAACAAAGGCCTCATATATGAGGTGGAAACAATTTATTAATGAATTCCAACAAATTCCTGAAAATCAACAGTTTGTTGGATTTTTGTCTCTTTGACTGTTACCATCTATATCCAAGGCTTAGAATCCAATGGAGGAGATGGGATTCGACCTCAGTTTATTTGGATGGTATTTTCTATTTAAGGAAGGAGATATATCTTGGAGAAGGGTTGGATTCATGAGCAAGAGAGATGAGAGAGCCATAGGAGGCACTTTGCTTGTGATCATTGTAACCCTGAGGGGATTTTGTTTTTGTAAACATTTATGTTATTGAAGGTTCATGATATATGTGTTATCAGATTGTGTCGCTTTTTTTCTTTCCCAATTTGTCTTCTTACTTGAATGAATTGTACACCTTAAGGATCATTGTTTCCTTTGATTAATGGATTCTTGAGCATCTGAGGATCTGATGTATTTTGCCTATTAGTCACTGTTTATATTCAAGTATCTTGAATTCATTTATGAAGAGAGGATATCTGCCTTATGGGTGTTCTTCTTTGTGTTATATTTTTCTTCCTCTATTCAATAAACCTTTATCTGATATGCATATTGATTGCATTTAATGAGTAGGGTGTTTTCTTGACTCCATAGACCAATGGTCCATCATTGATTTACAACAACTTACTGTCCTTCCCCTTCCTTGTTTTCTTCTTCTTAATCCACAAAACCAATCAAGCATTTTTATTTCTATGTTACTAAGCTTACTCTCATTTGTAGTCTGGGAGTGACTCTTGGAGTGATAACATAATTGGCAACATTGTCGAGGACAGAGATGAATGATAAATCTTCCCTGGGAGAATGACATTGATCAGATCCAGTTTTTGATGGTGAACAAGGGCTGGTCACATAATCAGGACTGCATCATTCACCTGGCAACTCCACTAGAATCCACTCCATGAAGGAAGATCATGTTGGCGACTTCACTGATACGAGTCATTCATAGCCATGGAAGCTATCTTGGCTTGGAGGTTTGCACCTTTTAATTTTTTAGTTATTCCTGGTTTTCTTAATCATGTGCCTTCCTTCTTAGAATGCGTAGATTTTCTGCCATTATTTCATGGAGATGAAGGGAATAACCCTGCCCAACATATCATAGATTTTCATCAATGTATAGATCGGTTGAATGTCTATCATGAAGATGCTCTCATGAAGGTGTTCTTATACTCATTACATGGTGATGCTTGAAGGTGGTGGTGTCATTCACTCCCTGTTTCCAGCATATCTTCGCTACAGGAATTTCATGCATCTTTCAATAAGCATTTCAGTAGGTACTACTCTTCTGACAAACTTCTTGAAGGGTGTTGTGAAAAATACAAGCTTTATATTTAGCAGGAAGTAGAGTCTTCTTCATGTGATGAGCTTAGTAATGATCTCATTGAAAGTGAAAGTGAAGATGAAACTGAGTTTTCTAATGAAGATGTGCATGGAAATTTTTCTCCTTCTAATTCCTGAGAAGAGGAATTTCATGGCATGATTGATGGCTGTATTAATGATTACATGGATTCAGATCCACTAAATCCTGTATCTTATGCATCCGATCTCGCTGTTTTACAAGAAGAAACTATTGTAGAAAATGATCTTTCTCCTTTCTTGCAAGAGGTTTCCCATCCTTTGTTAGTACCTAAGATTGAAGAAGAAGATAAGGAGATTTATCATCTTTTTATGCAAGAAAAGGGCGTGCTTGATTCACCTATTTTTGATGAATATTTTGATGAAGGAGAACATATCTATTTTGTCGACGTGAAGAGCAGCCCACCAGTTTATGACAATTATGAATCAAATGTTGATGAAGAACAACTGTGTATAGAAATCAGCCATCCAGAAACTCCCACAACAGACATTCAATAGTCACCTTCTCAAATCAGTGATCCCACATGTATTGTGTTGGAACATGGATTTGCAAAAGACACCAAACAGTCTATCATCAACAGTGAAGCTAGCATATAGTCCTATTAATATTTGCAAGCATCTAAAGGTGGCAGCCATGATCAATGGGAGGATATGTAGAGACTTTCAGATCTTCAATTGAAACAACAAAAAGAGGTATTTGTTTTCAGTCTTATAGATCCATTTGCTAATTATCTTGAGTCTCTGAGCATCTTGGATGTCAGAGCACTTTTGTCAATTGAAGGAGGGTTGTCTTGCTCTTTTGAAATGCATTTATGTATTCTTTGGTTTCCTACATTGATCATTTCTGGATCAAGATGCTTACCAATCAGTCAGATGCTTGTATGGCTTCATTGGAAGAACGCTTTTACCTAATTTGAAGCAACACACTTGATTAGAGTAGAAGTAGGAAGAAACAAGCTCATTTTTTAGCATTTCCTTTTTGTCAGTTTTCAGCATACAGTCATATCAATTTCAAATAAGGAACATAGGTGTTTTTGAGTACATAGGTTTTTTGGGACAGAGTTAAAGATGGAAAAGGCACATGTATACAAGTTCTTGGTAGCTTGAGGGGAGCATGCCATCCCCCATGGAGCCTATGTTAGCACAATAATTCTCATCTAGAAGAGGCCTAACTATCATATTTTTGTATTTTTGCTAAATACCAGTTCCCTCAGTGGTAAAATACACTACCTCTTTGCACTACCAAGGCATCTAAGTAAAGGGGGTTTGATATCATGAAATGAAATTGATTACTCTACACATGTTCAAGATTGAAGGCGTTTTGTTTTTTACAATGCTACCTAAACCAACACACAGACGTAGCATAGTGGCGCTACCTACAGGCGCTGCATAATATATTGGCAGAAAACTAATTGTGCAGAGTTATTTTACCATTTTTGAGTCATTAACTTAAAATTTTTATTGTGAACAATTGAGAAGGTATTTTTGAAAATTGGAGGAGTTTTTTGTTCATAACATTCCAAATAACAAAAACCTCTCTCATTTTTTCAAAATGCATTTTGGTTTGAGAGATATTGGATATAGAAGTAGGCATTGTGTACTAATTTCCTATAGCGGTCACGGTTTTCATATTCTCCTTGTTGGGAGGTTTCCACATGTCAAGGAGAGTTTGAATGACTTCTCAAGGATCATTTAGATGTCAAGGGACACCTAAACCTAATATTTAGCTCCAGCAAAGGCCTCATGTATGAGGTGGAAACAATTTATTAATGACTTCCAACAAATTCCTGAAAATCAACAGTTTGTTGGATTTTTGTCTCTTTTACTGTTGCCACCTATCTCCAAGGCTTAGAATCCAATGGAGGAGATGGGATTCGACCTCCTTAGGTTATTTGGATGCTATTTTCTATTTAAGGAATGAGATATCTCTTGGAGAAGGGTTGGATTCATGAGCAAGAGAGATGTGAGAGTTGTAGGAGGCACTTTGCCTGTGATCATTGTAACCCTGAGGGGCTTTTGTTTTTGTAAACATTTTTGTTATTGAAGGTTCATGATATATGTGTTATCAGATTGTATCTCTTGTTTTATTTCCCAATTTTTCTTCTTACTTGAATGAATTGTACACTTTTAGGATCATTGTTTCCTTTGATTAATGGATTCTTGAGCATCTGAGGATCTGATGTATTTTTCCTATTAGTCACTATTTATGTTCAAGTGCCTTGAATTCATTTATGCAGAGAGGATCTCTTCCTTATGGATGTTCTTCTTTGTGTTATATTTTTATTCCTCTATTCAATAAACCTGTATCTGATATGCATATTGATTGCATTTAATGAGCATGGTGTTTGCTTGACTCCATAGCCCAATAGTCCATCATTGATTTACAGCAGCTTACTATCCTTCCCCTTCCCTATTTTCTTCTTCTTAATCCACAAAACCAATCAAGCATTTTTATTTCTATGTTACCAAGCTTACTCTCATTTGCAGTCTGGGAGTGACTCTTGGAGTGAATATAGGATCCATAGATCCATAGTCCATGTTACTTCACGACTTCGAGCTTCGAAGGACTTGGGCGCACCAACACATAATGTCCCGATGCGTGAACCTCGAACTCGTAGATCTGACGGTTGAGGTGGGTCCCGAAGGATCCATGGATCTATGATCCAAATCACTTCATGAATTTGGGTTTTGGAGGTTTTAGTCGCACCAACGCGACTTTCTCCCGATGCATGAACTCTGAACTCATGGTTTGGATGGGCTCAGGGGTTCACTCTTGTTCTCTCTCCCATGGCCAACGGTCATGAAAGCCCTTGGTTTAACACTTTGTGTTAAGCCCTAATATTGGCTCATTACCCCTTAATTGGGGCATATTATATTAGTAATGTTATTTTATTTATGTCGGCTTTAGGCCATTAGTTTTAATTATACCTCCTAGTCTCCTATATATACCAAGGAGACATTTTCAATTTGAATCATCTTGTACCTGAACATTTAAGTGGGGTAAAAGGAGGTTGCCCCCTTAAAGAGGCTTATTATCTAAAATTATCTCTTTTTCAAGGTGTTGAGTACTTTGTCTGAGGTTTTTCTATGCTATATTGATATTTGGTTCTTAACATATGGTATCAAAGCTCAAGGTCTTGGGGTTTCGCTACTACATCTGGGACACCTTGGAATTTTTGCTATAACTATTTTTCAACAACGTTTCAGAAGGAACGACTTGGAGGATATTTAGTAGATAGATCAAGGTACTTTGGTTTCAAAATTCATCTCTTGAGGCCTTATAATTTCGGAGATACATCCTGTACAAGATAGGGTTTTGGAATCATCCTGAACAGAGTCATTACAGAATTTTCGCTATAAAAAATTTTCTGTAACATTTCAGACCCTGCACTCTAGAGGAAATTTACAAAAATTCGTAAGGTATCTGTGGTAATTTTTTTATCTTCTGGGTCATATTACATTTGTAGATACACCTTGTGTAAGATAGGGTATCTGACTAGTCCTATTGACTAGTCTCAAGAAGGTGTTCTAGGTAAAATAATCATAACTTCTTCCTAGAGTATCCAAATTGAGTGGGACTAGTTGCATTGGATTGTGGACAGTCTGTAGAATTTTGGGTGCGAGTTTTAGAATTTTATATCAATTATTTTGTGTGGGGCATGCTATACAAGTGAGATCTCTTGGAAAGGCCAAAAATCAACAAGTTGTGGGGAAGTTATCGTAAATTCCACTTGGCACATCCAATTTTGATCAGACTTGTGGCATTGCAGAGAAGAAATATCAGAGAACTACATAAAAGAAATTTTCATACCCAGAAGGGCCAAAACTTGGGAGA